>PITA01002910.1:123605-149879 GCA_004023965.1 Spilogale gracilis
AATCTAGGGAGGGAAATGAAACAACAGAGACTTTGAACACAGAAACAAACTGAGGGACTTGGAGGGAGGGGGGTGGAGGGATGGGAGAGCCTGGTGGTGGGTACTGGGGACACCTAAAGCGTGGAGCACTGGGTGTGGGGAATGGGGAATGAATCTTGAAACACTGGAAAAAAAAATTTTAGTAACAATAAAAAAAAAACATACAAACTCAAAAAAAAAACAATAAAATAGGCTTTTAAATATCATGTTTAAGGACTGTGGTAATTTAATAAAATTTCAATGAGGAGAACAAGCCCAGCCTTCTGGCACCTTACAGGAAAAATGTTTCTGTTTTACTGCTTGAACCTGTGGCTATGTGCGCTGTTACCACTTGGTGGCAGCATACCCCAATCACGGATTCCATTTTTTCGAGGGACAACTTAGTGTAAAAGACTATGGTTAGGGGTACCTGGGTGGCTCAGTTGGTTAACCGACTGCGACTGCCTTAGGATCCAGCCCCACGTCAGGCTCCCTGCTGGGCAGGAAGCCTGCTTCTCCCTCTCTCACTCCCCTTGCTTGTGTTCCCTCTCTCCTGCTTCTCCCTCTCTCACTCCCCTTGCTTGTGTTCCCTTTCTCCCTGTGTTTCTCTCTGTCAAATAAATAAAATCTTTAAAAGGGGGGGGGAAGACTATGGTTAAAAAGGAGCAGACATTTTTTAGCCCCTGAGGAAACACACAGCACCACCCATGCAGTAGCCTTGCCAAAAAATTAAACCTGATTCTGATTAGGGTTCTGGATCCAACTTCCAATTTACAGAAGACACAGGAAGAGGGATACCTGGATGGCTCAGTCAGTTAAGCGGCTGCCTTCGGCTCAGGTCATGATTCCAGGGTCCTGGAATCCAGTCCCGACTTGGGCTCCCTACTCAGGGGAGAGCCTGCTTTCCCTCCGGCTACCCCTTCTTGTGCTCTCTACCTCTCTGTCAAATAAATAAATAACATTTTTTAAAAAGAAAAAAATACCGAAAAGACATTAAACAATTTCATGAGGTTGTGTGCAGCGAGAATATGGAAATCTCTACCAAACACCTTAGCTTCTAAAAAAAAAAAAAAAGGCTCTGGTGCCTGGGTGGCTTCAGAGAGTTAAGCTGCTGCCTTCAGCTCAGGTCATAATCCCAAGATTCTGGGATCAAGCCCCACATCAGGCTCTCTGCTCAGTGGGGAGCCTGCTTCCTCTCTCTCTGCCTGCCACTCTGCCTACCTGTGATCTCTCTCTCTGTGTGTCAAATAAATAAATAAAAATAAAAATAAAAAAAGCACTGATGGGACAATGGGGTAAATGTGAATGCTATCTGGATAGGGATGCTATTTAAAAATCACTGTTGGGGGGTGCCTGGGTGGCTCAGTTGGTTGGGCGACTGCCTTCAGCTCAGGTCATGATCCCGGAGACCCAGGATCCAGTCCCACATCGGGCTCCCTGCTGGGCGGGAAGCCTGCTTCTCCCTCTCTCACTCCCCCTGCTTGTGTTCCCTCTCTGGCTGTGTTTCTCTCTGTCAAATAAATAAAATCTTTAAAAATAAATAAATAAATAAATAGATAGATAGATAGATAAATAAATATCACTGTTGGATGGGCGCCTGGGTGGCTCAGTGGGTTAAAGCCTCTGCCTTCAGCTCAGGTCATGATCCCAGGGTCCTGGGATCGAGGCCTGCATCAGGCTCTCTGCTCAGTGGGGAGCCTGCTTCCTCCTCTCTCTCTATCTGCCTCTCTGCTTACTTGTGATCTCTCACTCTGTGAAATAAATAAAATAAAATCTTAAAAAAATGTAAAAATAAAAATCACTGTTGAAGGCAGGTCCAAGATGGAGGAGGAGTAGGGGACCTATTTCATCTGGTCCCAGGAATTCATCTAGATACCTATCAAACCACTCTGAACACCTATGAACTCAGCAGGAGATTGAAGAAAAGAACAGCAACAATTCTATAAACAGAATAGTGACCACTTTCTGCAAGGTAGGACATGTGGAGAAGTGAATCTGAAGCGATATACGGGCAAGCAGTCTTTGGAGAGGGGAGGGAGCCTCCATCAGCCACTTACTGGCAAGTGATAGAGCAGAGAAGCTTGAAATTGAAAGTTCTAAAAGTCTGCGCCAGTGAGGGATGTTACTCTGGTGACTAAGTAGGAGATAGAACCCTCACTGGGACAGTGTTCTCAGGAACCTTGGGGTCACAAAGGATCTGGGGTGCCCAGGTATTGGAGCAGGGAAGCCGGCTGCAGGGACAGAGTTGAGGAATGGGCTCTCAGCTCCAGATTACCTTAAACTGTGATCTGAGGCACAGTCGGGCCACTGCTCTTTTTCTTTTTCTTTTTTTTTTTTTTAAGATTTTATTTATTTATTTGACAGAGAGAAAGAGAGACCACAAGTAGGCAGGGAGGCGGGCAGAGAGAAAGGAGGA
This sequence comes from Spilogale gracilis, assembly GCA_004023965.1. NCBI lineage: Eukaryota > Metazoa > Chordata > Mammalia > Carnivora > Mephitidae > Spilogale > Spilogale gracilis. The sequence continues at coordinate 126,040 of PITA01002910.1, forward strand.
AGCAGGCTCCCTGCTGAGCAGAGAGCCCAATGTGGGCCTCGATCCCAGGACCCTGGGATCATGACCTGAGCCAAAGGCAGAGGCCTTAACCCACTGAGCCATCCATGCGCCCAGGCCACAGCTCTTCTAGCAAGGACCTCACAAGTGATATATCTGGGGAGACTCCCTCCTTCCTCCACTGGGAGGAGTAGTACAAGAGGGCGCTGCAGGGATCTACTAGGTTTAGAGACTCCAAATGGGGCAGAGCACCAGAGATAAAATGCTTGGTCACAGGCTGAGTGAGCTCAGAGTGTGGCCAAAGACCAGGGAGACAGGAAGGATTGACTACTTTTCTTTTAGGGCACACTGAGGACTGGGGCCCTGAGCTGGGTTCCTCTAGGGCCAGAGATTGGGAGGCCACCATCTTCATTCTCAACTTCCAAAGCTGTAGGGAAAGCCTTCCGGGGGAGAAAAGGTACACAAAGCTAACCAGAGCACATGACTTAGCCTGGCCCCTGGCAAGGGTGGTGCAATTCTGCCTGGGGCAAAGACATTTGAGAATCATGCAACAGGTCTTGCCCCCAGAAGATCAGCAAGAACATCCAGCCAAGACCAAGTTTACTGATCAATGAGAACTACAAAACTCCAGTGCTAGGGAATACAGCACATAGAATTCATGGCTTTTCCCCCATGATTCTTCAGTCTTTCAACTTTAATTTTTTAAATTTCTTTCTTTCTTTACTTTCTTTTTTTTTTTACTTCTTTACTTTTTCAACCAACTTCTTATTAATTCCTTTTTAAAAAATCTTTTTAAATGTTCATTTTGACAGTCATATCCTGTCCCTTCATTGTATTTAACCTTATTTTTTGTATATATATACGTTTTTTTCTTTCTTTAAAATTTTGGGATGCAGTTTCTTGTAACACACCAAAACATACCCTAAATCTAGTGTATGGCTCTGTTCTATTCACCTACCTGGTGAATATTCTCTCTCTTTTTAATTTTTCTTCTTTCTTTTTTAAACCCACTTCTTATCAATTCCTTTTTAAAAATCTTTTTTAATTTTCATTTTTACATTTGTATTCCATCTCTTCATTGTATAAGTTTTTCTTTCTTTACAATTTGGGGAGGCAGGGATGCCTGGGTGGCTCAGTTGGTTAAGCGACTCCCTTCAGCTCAGGTCATGATCCTGGAGTCCGCAGACCAAGTCCCACATCAGGCTCCCTGCCCAGAGGGGATTCTGGCCTCTGACCCTCCCCCATCTCACATTCTCTCTCATTCTCTCTCAATTAAATAAATAAAATATTTTTAAAAATTTACAATTTGGGGAGGCAGTTTCTTCTAACAGACCAGAAACACCCAAACCTAGTGTATGGCTCTGTTCTAGTCACCAACCTGATCCTATTCTTTTTTTTTTTCTTTTTCCCCTGGTTTTGGGTCTTTTATGATTTGTTTAGTGTATATTTTTCTGGTGTGATTGTTACCCTTTTAGCATTTTGTTCCCTCATTCATCAATTCTTTTCTGGACACAATGAAAAAACTGAAGAACTCACCTCAGAAAAAAGAACAAGAAGCAGTACTGACTGCCCAAGACCTACTCAATGTGGACATTAGTAAGATGTCGAAGTAGAGTTCAGATTGATGATTATAAAGATAGTAGCTGGGCTTGAAAAATGCATAGAAGGTACTAGAGAATCTCTTTCTGGAGAAATAAAATCTAACCAAGTTGAAATCAAAAAGGCTATTAATGAGGTGGAATTGAAAAAGGAGGTTCTAACTGCTAGGATAAATGAGGCAGAAGAAAGAATTAGTGATATAGAAGATGAAATGATGGAGAATAAAGAAGCTGAGAAAAAGAGAGATAAACAACTACTGGATCATGAAAGGAGAGTTTGAGAGATAAGTCATATCATAAAGGAAAATAATATTAAGATGTTGTAATCCCAGAAGAAGAAGAAAGAAAGAGAGGCAGAAGGTATATTGGAGCAAATTATAGCAGAAAATTTCCCTAATTTGGTAAAGGGAACAAGCATCAAAATCCAGGAGGCAGGGCTCCTGGGTGGCTCAGTGGGTTAAAGCCTCTGCCTTTGGCTCAGGTCATGATCTCAGGGTCTTGGGATCAAGGCCCACATCAGGCTCTCTGCTCGGCAGGGAGCCTGTTTCCTCCTCTCTCTCTGCCTGCCTCTCTGCCTACTTGTGATCTCTCTATCAAATAAATAAATGAAATCTTTAAAAAAAAAAAAAAATCCAGGAGGCACAAAGTACCCCGCAAAAATCAGTAAAAATAGGTCAATACCCCAATATCTAACAGTAAAACTTACAAATCTAAGTGACAAAGAGAAAATCCAGAAAGCAGCTTGGGACAAGAGGCCTGTAACCTACACTGGTAGAAATATTAGATTGGCAGCAGACCAATTGACAGAGACCTGGCAGGCCAGAAAGGACTGGCATGATACATTCAGGACACTAAATGAGAATAATATGCAGCCAAGAATACTTTATTCAGCTAGGCTGGCACTAAAAATAGAAGGGGAAATAAAAACCAGGACAAGCAGAAACTAAAAGAATTTGCAAACACCAAACAATCCCTATAGGAAATATTGAAAGGGGTCCTTGAAACAAAGAGAGGGTCTAAAAGTAACATATACCAGAAAGAAGCACAGACAATATACCATAACAGGCATCTTACGGGCAATACAATGGACCTAAATTCATATCTTTCAAGAGTTACTCTGAATGTAAATGGGCTAAATGCCCCAATCAAAAGGCACAGGGTATCAGGTTGGATAAAAAAAACAAGTTCCATCAATATGCTATCCATAAGAGACTTATTTTAGACCCAAAGACATCTCCAAATTTAGAGTGAGAAAACATTGGTGGAAAAACATTTACCATGCTAATGGACAGCAAAAGAAAGCTGGTGGCAATCCTTATATCAGACAAATTAGATTTTAAACCAAAGACTGTAATAAGAGATGAGGAAGGACACTATATCATACTTAAATCGTCTATCCAACAAGGAGATCTAACAATTGTAAATATCTATGCCCCTACCATGGGAGCATCCAATTATATAAGCCAATTAATAACAAAATCAAAGAACCACATCAACAATAATACAATAATAGTAGGGGACTTTAACACCCCCTTCAAAGAAATGGAGAAATCATCTAAGCAAAAGATCAACAAGTAAATAAGACATTTAAATGACACACAGGACCAGATGGACTTCACAGATAAATACAGAACATTCCATCCCAAAACAACAGAATACACATTCTTCTCAAGTGCTCATGGAACATTCCCCAGAAGAGATCACATCCTGGGTCACAAATCAGGTCTTAACCAGTACCAAAAGATTGAGATCATTCCTTGCATATTTTCAGACCACAATGCTTTGAAACTCGAACCCAATCACAAGAGAAAAGTTGGAAAGAACTCAAATACAAGGAGGTTAAAGAGCATCCTACAAAGGATTGAATGGGTCATCCAGGAAATTAAAGAAGAATTTTAAAAATTCATGGAAACAAATGAAAATGAAAACACAACTATTCCAAATCTTTGGGATGCAGCATAGGCAGTCCTAAGAAGGAAGTACATAGCAGCACAAGCCTTTCTTAAGAAACAAAAATGGTCTCAAATACACAACCTAACCCTATCCTTAACCTAACCCTACACCTAAAGGAGCAGAGAAAGAACAACAAATAAAGCCTAAACCCGTCAGGAGATGAGAAATAATAAAGAACAGAGCAGAAGTCAATGAATCAGAAACCAAAAGATCAGTAGAACAGATCAATGAAACTAGGAGCTTGTTCTTTGAAAGAATTAATCAGATTGAGAAACTCCTGGCCAGACTTATCAAAAAGCAAAATGAAAGGACCCAAATAAATAAAAATATGAGTGAAAGAGGAGAGATCACTACCAATACTGAAGAAATACAAACAATTATAAGAACATATTATGAGTGGGGCGCCTGGGTGGCTCAGTTGGTTGGGCGACTGCCTTCGGCTCGGGTCATGATCCCGGAGACCCGGGATTGAGCCCCGCATCGGGCTCCCTGCTCGGCGGGAAGCCTGCTTCTCCCTCTCTCACTCTCCCTGCTTGTGTTCCCTCTCTGGCTGTGTTTCTCTCTGTCAAATAAATAAAATCTTAAAAAAAAAAAAAAAAAGAACATATTATGAGCAACTATATGCTGGAAGAAATGGATGCATTCCTAGAAAAGTATAAACTAGCAAAACTGAACCAGAAAGAAATCCAAAACCTGTACAGACCCATAACCAGCAAGGAAATTGAAGCAGTACTCAAAATCTCCCAACAAACAAGAGGGGGGCCACATGACTTCCCAGGGAAATTCTACCAAACATTTAAAGAAGGTTTAATGCCTATTCTTCTGACACTGTTCCAAACAATAGAAATGGAAGGAAAATTTCCAAACTCATTTCATGAGGCCAACATTACCTTGATCCCCAAAACAAAGACCCTACCAAAATAGAGAATGACAGACCAATATCCCTGATGAACATGGAAGCAAAAATTCTCACCAAAATCCTTGCCAATGGGATCCAACAGTAGGTTAAAAGGATTATTCACCATGACCGAGGGCATTTATTCCTGGGCTTCAAGTTTGGTTCAACATCTGCAAATCAATCAATGTAATACACTACATTAATAAAAGAAAGGACAAGAACTATATGATACTCTCAATGGATGCAGAAAAAGCATCAAAGTACAGCATCCTTTCCTGATTAAAACTCTTCACAGTGTAGGGATAAAGGGAACATAATTCAGTATAAAAACTGTCTATGGAGAACCCACAGTGAGTATCATTCTCAATAGGGAAAAACTGAGAGCTTTTCCCGTAAGGTCAGGAACACAGAAGGGATGACCACTATCACCACTGATGTTCAACATAATAATACTAGAAGTCCTAGCCTCAGCAATCAGACAAAGAAGTCAAACTCTCACTCTTTGCAGATGACATGATACTTTATGTGGAAAACCCAAGACACTCCACCCCAAAACTGCTAGAATTCACACAGGAATTCAGTAAAGTGGCAGGGTATAAAATCAATGCACGGAAATCAGTTGCATTTCTATACACCAACAATGAGACAGAAGAAAGAAATTAAGGAGTCAATCCCATTTACAACTGCACCCAAAACCATAAGATACCTAGAAATAAATCTAACTAAAGAGGTAAAAAAATCTGTACTCAGAAAACTATGCTCAGAAAACACTCATGAAGGAAATTGATGAAGACACAAAGAAATGGAAAAACATACCATGTTCATGGATTGGAAGAACAAATATTGTGAAAATGTCTATGTTACCTAGAGCAATCTATATATTTAATGCGATCCCTTTAAAAATATCATCAACTTTTTTCCCAGCTCAAATAATCCTAAAATTTTTTTGGAACCAGAAAATACCCTGAATATCCAGAGGAATGTTGAAAAAGAAAACCAACGCTGCTGGCATCACAATTCCGGGCCTCAAGCTCTATTACAAAGCTGTGATCAAGACAGTATGGTACTGGTACAAAAACAGACACAGATATCAGTGGAACAGAATACAGAACCCAGAAATGGACTCCCAACTCTATGGTCAACTAGTCGTCAACAAAGCAAGAAAGAACATCCAATGGAAAAAAGAGTCTCTTCAACAAATGGCTTTGGGAAAATTGGACAATCACATGCAGAAGAATGAAACTGAACCATTTCCTTACACCATACACAAAAATAGACTCAAAATGGATGAAAGACCTCAATGTGAGACAGGAATCCATCAAAATCCTTGAGGAGAACACACCCAGCAACCTCTTTGACCTCAGCTGCAGCAACTTCTTCCTAGACACATCCCAAAGGCAAGGGAAACAAGGGCAAAAATGAACTACTGGGACTTAATCAAGATAAAGGCCTTTGCACAGCAAAGGAAACAGTTGACAAAACCAAAAGACAACTGACAGAATGGGAGAAGATATTTGCAAATGATGTATCAGATAAAGGTTTAATATCCAAAATCTCCAAAGAACTCATCAAACCTAACACCCAAGGAACAAATAATCCAATCAAGAAATGGGCAGAAGACATGAACAGAAGGGGCACCTGGGTGGCTCAGTTGGTTGAACGACTGCCTTCGGCTCAGGTCATGATCCCGGAGACCCGGGATTGAGTCCCATATCCGGCTCCCTGCTCGGCGGGAAGCCTGCTTCTCCCTCTCTCACTCTCCCTGCTTGTGTTCCCCCTCTGGTTGTGTTTCTCTCTGTCAAATAAATAAAATCTTAAAAAAAAAAAAAGAAGACATGAACAGACATTTCTGTAAAGAAGACAACCAAATGGGCAATAGACACATGAAAAAGTACTCAAAATCACTCCACATCAGGGAATCAAAACCACAATGAGATACCACCTCACACCAGTCAAGGTGGTTAAAACTAACAAATCAAGAAATGACAGATGTTGGCGAAGACGCAGAGAAAGGAAACCTTCCCGCATTGTTGTGGGAATGCAGGCGGGTGCAGGCACTTTGTAAGACACTATGGAGGTTCCTTAAAATGTTGAAAATAGAGCTACCCTAGTAGTTGCATTACTGGGTATTTACCCCAAGACACAAACATAGTGATCTGAAGGGACACCTGCACCCGAATGTTTATACCAGCAGAGTCCACAATAGCCAAAGTATGGAAAGAGCCCAGCTCTCCATTGACAGGAATGGCTAAAGAAGATGTGATGTCTATAAATATAGTGGAATACTATGCAACCATCAAAAATCGAAATCTTGCCATTTGCCATGACATGGATGGAACTAGAGGGTATTATGCTAAGTGAAATAAGTCAATCAGAGAAAGACAATTATATATTCTCACTGATATTTGGAATTTGAGAAACAAGATCATAGGGGAGAAGAGGAAAAAATGAAACAAGATGAAACCAGAGGGAGACAAACCATAAGAAACCCTTAATCTCAGGAAACAAACAGAGGATTGTTAGAAAGGAGAGGGGTGGGAGGGGTGGGGTGGCTGGGTGATGGACATTGAGAAGGGTATGTGTTTTGATGAGCACTATGTATTGTGTAAGACTGATGAATCACAGACCTATATCCCGATAAATTAAAAAAAAAAAGTATATCATAGGCCACTCCTCATGACCCCAGTGCAGCTCTTTCTGCCTATGAGCCCTTTCCCTGTGCTTTAATAAAACCACCTTTTTGCACCTCCCCCCCCAAAAAATCAGTGATCACTATCAGATTTTTTATGGAGGTCGTATTAATATTGCGATTATATTTTTTCAATGATACAGATATACATTGTCTTAGTGTACTTTGCTTTATTGTGCTTTGCAGATACGGGATTTTTACAAATTGGACATTCGTAGCAACCTTGGGCCGAACAAGTCTATTGGCATCATTTTTCCAACAGCATTTTCTTACTTTGTATTTCTATGTCATATTTTAGTAATTCTCACAATATTTCAGTCTTTTTCATTAGTATTGTATATGTCTTGTTGAGCTCAGATGATGGTTAGCAATTTTTAGCAATATGTTTTTTAAGGATTTTATTTATTTATTTGAGAGACAGAATGAAAGAGGGAGAGCACGAGAACAGGGAGGGTCAGAGGGAGAAGCAGACTCCTCTCTGAGCAGGGGGCCCAGTGTGGGACTCAATGCAGGGACTGAAGGATCATTACCTGAGCTGAAAGCAGTCACTTAAACAACTGAGCCACCCAGGCACCCCAGCAATATTTTCTAATTAAGGTATGTACATTGTTTTGAGTCACAATGTTATTGCATGCTTAGTAGACTGCAGTATAGTATAAAAATGACTTTTATATGCACTGAGAAACCAAACAGTGCATTTGACTTACTGTATTGTGAGATTCACATGATTGTAGTGGTGTGGAACTAAATCTCAACATCTCCGGAGCATGACTGTATCTCTTCTTAAAAGGTACATACTAAAATGTAGGCATGGTGAGTCATAGGAACCTGAGATTTACTTCAAAATAACGGATCGGAGTAGATAAAGAGAAGACAGAAACAAAATTGGCCATGAATTAGTTACTACTGAAGTTGAATAATAGTGCTTAGAAGTACATTATACTTTGTGTTATGAACTGAATGTTTCTACCTCCCTGAAATTCTTACATTGAAACCCTAACTCCTAAGGCCATAGTATTAGGAGGTGGGACCTTTGGAAGGTAATAGGTTTAGAGGAAATCATGAAGCTAGAGCCCCCATGGTGGGATGTGTGTCCTTATAATCACAGGAAGAGACACCAGACTTTCCTCTCTCTGCCACGAGAGGATATAGCAAAAAAAAAAAAACAGTCTGCAAGCCAGTAACAGCGCTCTCACCAGAACGTGACCATTCTGGAACCCCAGTCTCAGACTTCCCAGCCTCCAGAACTGTGAGAAATCTATCTCTGTTGTTTAAGCCATCCAGTCAAGGTACTTTGTGATAGCAACACATAGGTATGGTATTTGTGGTCAGCAGACCTGAGCGTCCCAGGGAAGCTTTTCTAGAAATGGAGTCTCAGTCCCCACTGCAGATCTACTGAGTCAGAATCCGCAGTTTAACAAGCTCCCTAGGTGAATCATAGTCACACTAAAGCTTAAGAAGCACCTACTTACATGATTCTTTCTGCTTTTTGGTATGTTTGTAATTTCTGGTATAAAAACAAATTATGTAAATAAAATTTATATGTATAGGAATATTACATCAAAGATGCTCTTTATTTTTATTTTTTAAGTCATGTTTTTTGTGGGATTTTTTTATGTTTTTATTTTTTTTAAAGATTTTATTTATTCACTTGACAGAGAGAGATCACAAGTAGGCAGAGAGAGAGGAGGAAGCAGGCTCCCCGCCAAGCAGAGAGCCCGATGCAGGCCTAGATCCCAGGACCCTGAGATCATGACCTGAGCTGAAGGAAGCGGCTTTAACCCACTGAGCCACCCAGGCGCCCAAAGATACTCTTTAAACATCAGTTGGGGTGAGTTGGTTGCCGCCCAGATGACAAATATTTCTAATTTTTTATCAGTCATAATTATACCATAAATGCCATGTATTATAGTTAAAAGCATGGAACATATCAACGTATTTAACCTTTGCAAAAAAAAAGCCACTACACTAACAGTTGTTACAGTTTTCAGAGGAATGAATCAAAGTTCAAAGAGGCCAAATGACTCATCTGAGATCCCAGAGCTCTTAAGAGGAAAAACCAGACTCTAAAACTGGACCTCTAACTCCAAAACCCATCCTCTCTCCACCATTACACCATAATTCTGGGAATTAAAATGTGGCCTAGGCATTTGTGGTTTATTTTTATATAATTTGGTTTGGGTTTTAGTCTTTTATATGTCTGTAAAAGAAGTTTCTTCTTATAACAGGACCTGTTAGACTGTGCTGACTTTTACTTCCCACTCTGAGCTCTCCTGACCTTCTGCTGGGAAAACAATGCAGCCCTGGCTTTCAAATCTGACTCTATTCAGAAGAAAATTATATCAACCCTTGAATTTATCTCCGTCACAGGATTCTGAAACTTTAGCACTAAAATGATTGAATCACGAGACAAGTATCAGTGGTTCATGAATTTTTTGTACATTGAAATCACTTGAGGAGGGGAACCTGGGTGGCTCACTCGGTTAAGCATCATAATCTCAGGGTCCTGGGATCGAGCCCCGTATCAGGCTTCCTGCTCAGTGGGAAGCTACTTCTCCCTCTCTCAGCTGCTTGCCCCTGCTCATGCTCTCTCTGTCAAACAAATAAATAGAATCTTTCAAAAATTTCTAAAAAAATGACTTGGGGAACTTTTAAAATTCCTGATGGCCAGATCAAACAGCAGACCAATTAAACTAAAAACTCTGAAGGATGGACCCAGGCATGGGTTCTCAATATGTAGTACAGTTTGAGAATCTATGACCTAGCAATTTAGAGCAAGATTCTTATTTTACAGAACTAACTTTCCAACATGTATATAAAAACTTAAACATCAAATTTCAACCTCATATTCCGCATCACCCCCAAAACTCTGGCAAGTAGACTGCAAAGCAAAGACTGAGTAAACTTTGCCACAAGACCATCTTAAATAGCTAAGCCATTTCCAGTGATCATGATATACATGCAAACTGCAATTTAAAAGACCCTGGGCCTCAGCAGGCCTCCAGGTCAAGATTGGACTCTGTATCAACATATCCATTCCAGCTGGAGAAACTGGATCTACAAAAGGAATTCTGGAGAAAGGCCTGCCAAGCCAATTTATTCAGTTTATGAAATTCTTTTGACCCCTCCCATGGCTCTCCTTTGTACCAGACCACCCATGCGCATAATGCATCTCATTGCAAGCCTCCCTGGAGACTGAAAACAAACCACAGCCGCATCAAGAACACTAAAAACTAATATACTCCTGAGTCCTCTGCAAATCACAGTTACCATTTAGGACCCCAGTAGTCTGAAGGGGAACCCCAAGTTTTATTTTATTATTTATTTGTGTATTTATTTGACAGAGAGAAAACACAGCAAGAGAGAAGGAACACAAGCAGGGGGAGTGAAAGAGGGAGGAGCAGGCTTCCTGCCAAGCAGGGAGCCCGATGCGGGGCTCGATCCTGAAACTCCGGGATCATAGCCTGAGCCCCAGGCAGACGCTTAACGACTGAGCCACCAGAGGTGTCTGAAACTCCTAAGTTTTCGCTGCTCTGTGGTGGATTTAGCTTTAGCTTGGAAAGAGAAGTGGCATCCATAATTAAGAGATACCCACCGTGAACTATTCTTGGAGAACTGTGTGGATATGCAGGATAGATAATGCCAGATAACTGTGTGAACTGGGAAACCACGGATCGAATCCTGCTTATAGGATTCCATGCAGTCCTTACTTTGCTTGCAATGGTGATTTGCTGGTGCTTACCAGGAAGGTCTTCCTTCTCTCCCACTCTCCTTCTCCATCATATGGTGATGTCGAACAGCTAGAAGCCCTAGAAAGGCATTTTCATGGTCCAGCGAATGCATAGACATGAATATGCGGATCTGTCTGTACTAAGAAGGAAGAATACAATGAGGAAAGCAGCCCCTCTACAATAATACACAACAAAATATCATACAAGCAAAATCTGTCATCAAAAATATTTTTAATCTTTTATTCACCCGGAAAATACTGAAGAGCTTTTATAATATTTTATAAAGATTCTAAGAATTTTATTGGACAAATAATGGGGACTTCTTTCAAGTAGATGTTAATACTCTTTCAAAAAATCTTTTGGAAAAAAAGATTTTTTATTTTGGAAAAATTGAAACATATACAAGAGTGGACAGAAAGTATAATGATGCGAGTGTACTGGGAAGAGGTCAAGGCCAGGCCACCTTTATGGGACCAAGAATGAAGGGTGTTTATACTTTTTTTAAAATATTTTTTTAAATTTTTAAAAAGATTTTATTTATTTATTTGACAGAGAGAAACACAGCTAGAGAGGGAACACAAGCAGGGGGAGTGAGAGAGGGAGAAGCAGGTTTCCTGCCGAGCAGGGAGCCTGATGCGGGGCTCGATCTCGGGTCTCTGGGATCATGACCTGAGCTGAAGGCAGTCGCTTAACCAACTGAACCACCCAGGTGCCCCGGGTGTTTATACTTTTTATACTTACACAATAGTCTACCACCAGCTGGCTGCATAGCATCTTGAACTTCCTGCTAGAGTAGTGCCTGTATCACCACATTTCCCCTAAACAACGAAGCCACATTTATTAATGATACAGCAAGAGCAAATCTCAATTCGCAAATTTATATTTCAAGAAGTGAAACTTTTGGGGCGTTTCTCTCTGTCAAATAAATAAATCTTTATTTAAAAAAAAAAAAAAAAGAAGTGAAACTTTATTCCAAAGAAGACATACAAATGGCTAGCAGGTACATAAAAAGGTGCTCAGTATCACTAATCATCAGGAAAATGTGAATCAAAACTACAATAACATATCACCTAGTGTCTGTTACAAAGCTATTATCAAAAAGTCAAGAAATAGGAGGAGGCTGGGTGGCTCAGTTGGTTAAGCGACTGCCTTCGGCTCAGGTCATGATCCCGGAGACATCGGGCTCCCTGCTTGACGGGAAGCCTGCTTCTCCCTCTCACTCCCCCTGCTTGTGTTCCCTCTCTGGCTGTTTCTCTCTGTCAAATAAATAAAATCTTAAAAAAAAAAAAAAGTCAAGAAATAACAAGTGCTGGTGAGGATGAGAACAAAAGAGAAAACTTGTTTACTTTTGGTGGGAATGTAAATTGATATAATCGTTATAGGAAGGATGAAATTCCTTTAAAAATTAAAAATAGAACTACCATATGGTCAATAATCCTACTTCTAGGTGTATATCCAAGTAATTGAAATCAGGATCTGGAAGAAGTATCTGCACTCCCAGGTTCATTGTGGCTTATTCATAACAAATAAGATATGGCAACAACCTAAGTATCTGTCAACTGATGCATGGATAAAGAAAATGTGAGATACATATATACACATACATATGTATATGTATGTACATATATACACACAAGCATATTTACATATATGTATATATAAATGTATATAAAATATATAATGGAATATTATTCATGCATTAAAAAGGAAATCCTTCCTTTCAACAACATGAATAAACCTGGCACACTTTATGCTAAGTGAAATAAGCCAGACACAGAAAGACCAGTACTGGGCGCCTGGGTGGCTCAGTGGGTTAAAGCCTCTGCCTTCGGCTCAGGTCATGATCTCAGGGCTCTGGGATCGAGGCCCGTGTCGGGCTCTCTGCTCAGCGGGGAGCCTGCTTCCTCCTCTCTCTCTGCCTGCCTCTCTGCCTACTTGTGATCTCTCTCTGTGTCAAATAAATAAATAAAATCTTTAAAAAAAAAAAAAAAAAAAAGAAAGACCAGTACTATATAACCTCTTTCCCCTGTGAATCTAATAAGTACAATTCACAGAAGCAGAGAGTCTATTGGTGGTTGCCAGGGGCTAGGGGTTGGGAGAAATGCGGAGATGATGGTCAAAGGGTATAGACTTTAGGGCGCCTGGGTGGCTCAGTGGGTTAAGCCTCTGCCTTCGGCTCAGGTCATGATCTCAGGGTCCTGGGATCGAGGCCCACATTGAGCTCTCTGCTCAGCAGGGAGCCTGCTTCCTCCTCTTTCTGCCTGCCTCTCTGCCTACTTGTGATCTCTCTCTCTGTCAAACAAACAAACAAATAAATAATCTTTTTAAAAAAGGGTATAGACTTTAGACTGTAAGATGAATAAATTCTGGGGATCTAATGTACAGCATTGTGACTACCGTTAACTAATACTATAGTGTATACTTGAAATTTTCTAAGAGTAACTCTTAACTCTTCTCACCAAAAAAAAATAATGATAACAATAAAACAATAACAAGGAACCTACGTGGGGCAATGGGGATAGTCATTAGCCTATTGTAGTAATAATTTCACAATGTACACAATATCAGATCATCCCATTGTGCACCTTAAATATATACAATTTTTGTCAATTATGCTTCAGTAAAGCTTAAGGGGGAAAAAGAAATTAAGCTTTATTTTTTCCCATACCTTGACTTCTGTTATTTCTGTAGCATGGCAAAAACCAGTCTCACTCATTTGGGGATCCTACCTTCTCCATCCGTGTGGCTTCTAAGTGTTAGCATCACTGACGCGTGCTTCTCCCCAGCTGGTCTTCAGGCCCTCTTCCAAGCTTTGCTATCACATCTTCCTTTGATCACAAGCACGTGACTTTGAGCTCAGCTCTCTTCCAGCTACTTCTGTGCCCCCCTTAGGTGCGTGGGGAATCACTCCGCAATGCCAGGCAGAGTCACAGGGACTTCAGGCTGTGGTCTGAAGCCCTGTCTGCCTGGCTTCTCAGCCCCACTCTGTGCTTTAGCACCGCCTGGAGGAATTGCTAAAACACCAAGTGCTGGGCCCCACTCCAAAGCTTCTGATTTGGGGTATCTGGAGTAAAGTTGGAGAATGTACATTTCAAACAAGCTCCCAGGTGATGCTAATGCTGCAGGTTTGAGGACCAGGCTCTAAGAACCTGGCACATAGACTTACCATGCAGCTTATCTCTGGGAACTCTAATTCCCGAGAAAGTCAACCCTCTACAGGCAGACTGCCCAGACAAATCATAAGTTCTATTATGTACTACTATTCTAGCCCTGGGGTCCGCTAATTTTTTCTGTAAAAGCCCAGATCGGAGATGTTCTGGGTTGTGGGTCTTACAGTTTCTGTTGCAAGTACTCAATTCTGACACTGGAGTATAAAAGCAGATATAAACAATATGTAAGTAAATGGAATGGTATGTAAATGCATATGCAAATGAATGAACGACCGTTCCAGTAGAACTTTATGGAACCTGAAATTGGATTTTCATATAATTTTTCATTATAATTTCCTATGATTTTTATTCTTATTTTAACTTTAGCATTCATTTTAAAATGTTCACAGTTTTCACATTGTTTACAAAACAATCAGTAGACTGGAATTAGCCCATGGGAAGGATTTGGCCTGTGGACCAAAACTTGCTGAACTTTACCCTAGATTATCACTTCTGCGTAACCTTTCCCAAATTTAAAATCTGGCTTTTGGGGGAATGGAACTTGGTAATTAGTTGAAAATACATGGGATGTCTCCACATCAGCTTAAGAAGAAATAAAGAGGATTCTTACATATTTTAACTGCTGGGTGATTGTCTCGATTCATGAAGGTGAAATCCTCATTTATTTCAAACACGATTATTATAGTTGAGATGAGTCCTTGAGAAATTCATGAAGCCAATAAAGAAAAGTAATTGATCATGGTCTGTATTCTGCAGTTTGATACTTGATACTGATAAATAAATTAAAAACTCTAGCTTCTCCAAACAATTAAGCTGTTTGAAAAAGGGGCTGAAAATGTGTAAATCAACTTGATGATTTAGCAAGAACAGCATAGCGGATGCCCAGTAATGAATGAATGTCTTTCCTTTTAGACAAGTGATTTCCAACTGTGGCTGCATGTTAGAATCATCTGGAAAGCTTTTAAAACTCCTAACGCCCAGACTGCACCTCTACCAGTTAAATCAGAATCTCTGGGGAATGATAATTTCCTAGATGATTATAATTTGTATCCATGATTGATAACAACCACTGTGGTATCATATTCAGGATTTCTGCTCTTTGTGCAGGTGAACTGTGTCATATCCAATGCCAAATGACACACTTTGCAACACTTGCACATAATCCTGTGTAGCTCAACTCCCTAGTAGATTCAGATGCTTTGAGTATAGACACTTGGCCTTGAACCTGTGTACCAGGGCCAGGTGAATTCCAGGTGGGCTCCTGGATTCTGTGTCTGTAACCTTGGCAACAAAGAATGCTATAGGTACAAATCAATTTTAAAAAACAGCAAAAGACTTGAACAAACACTTCACAAAAGAAAATATATGAAGAAGCACATGAAAGGCTCTCGGCATCTTTAGTCATCAGGGAAATGCATATTAAAAGCATAATGAGATATAATTTCACAACCACTGACAACTCCAAAAGACTAACTATACCAAATATTGGCAAGACTAGAGCAACTGGAACTCTCTACACTGCTGGTGGGAGCATGAAACAGCACAACTTCTTAAACTGTTTAGCAGTTTCTTATAAAGTTAAATATTCACTTGTTCAATGACCCAGCAGTTCTACTCCTAGGAAATAAAAACAAATGTCTGCTAGAAATGTCCAAGAATGTTCTTAGTGGCTTTATTCATCATAGTTAAAAACTGAAATAACTCCAATGTCCATCAACAGGGAAATGAATAAACGAATTGTGCTATATTCATACAATGGAATGCTACTCAGCAAGAAAAAGGAACAAATGATTCATGTGTACAAGAACACAGATGAATCTCAAAGCATTATGCTGATGGGCGCCTGGGTGGCTCAGTGGGTTAAAGCCTCTGTCTTCAGCTCAGGTCATGATCTCAGGGTCCTGGGATCGAGGCCCACATCAGGCTCTCTGCTAGGCGGGGAGCCTGCTTCCTCCTCTCTCTCTGCCTGCGTCTCTGCCTACTTGTGATCTATCTCTCTGTCAAATAAATAAATAAATAAAATCTTAAAAAGAAAAAATTACATTGAGGGGCACCTGGGTGGCTCAGTTGGTTAAGCGACTGCCTTCGGCTCAGGTCATGATCCCGGAGACCTGGGATCGAGTCCCACATCGGGCTTCCTGCTTCGGCGGGAAGCCTGCTTCTCCCTCTCTCTCACTCCCCCTGTTTGTGTTCCCTCTGTAGCTGTATTTCTCTCTGTCAAATAAATCAATAAAATCTTTAAAAAAAAAAACAAAAACATTACATTGAGTGAAAGAAGTATGACACAGAATGCATATGGTATGATTCCATTTCTATGAGGCTCAAAGAGAGGCAAAACTAGGGGCACCTGGCTGGCTCAGTTGGTATAGTGTGCAACTCTTGATCTCAGGGCTGTGAGTTTGAGCCCCATGTAGGTGTAGAGATTTCTTAAAAATAAAATATCTTGGGGTGCCTGGGCAGCTTGGTTGGTTGAGTGTCTGACACTTAGTTTTGTTTTGTTTAAGATTTTTATTTATTTATTTGACAGAGAAAGAGAAGGAGAGAGAGAAAGAACACAAGCAAGGGGAACAGCAGAGGGAGAAGCAGACTCCCCACGGAGCAAGGAGCCTAACTCAGGGCTCAATTCTGGGACTCCGGGATCATGATCTGAGCTGAAGGCAGACACTTTACCGACAGGGTTTTGACTCAGGTCATGATCTCATGGGTTGCGGGATTGACACCCCTGCCCCCTCACCCCCGGATCTGGCTCCACACTCAGCCTGGAACCTGCCTGAGGATTCTCTCCCTCGGCCCCAACCCCACTCATGTGCTTGTGCTCTCTCTCGTTAAAATAACAAATAAGTCTTGGGGCGCCTGGATGGCTCAGTTGGTTAAGCAACTGCCTTTGGCTCAGGTCATGATCCCGGGGTCCTGGGATGGAGCCCCACATCGGGCTCCCTGCTCGGCGGGAAGCCTGCTTCTCCCTCTCTCACTCCCCCTGCTTGTGTTCCCTCTATGGCTGTGTTTCTCTCTGTCAAATAAAAAAAATCTTTAAAAAAACAAAACAAAACAAATAAGTCTTAAATAAATAAATAATCTTAAAAAATAAAGAGAGACAAAAACCAATCTATGGTAATAGAAGTCAGAGAGTAGTTGTTTTCTGGGGATGGGGAGGGGAGGCACACAAGGATTGGCTGGGAAAAGGCAGAGGAATGAGGGAACTTTTTGGAGTGATAGAAATATTCTAAAACTTCATTGGATTGGTAATTAGGTTAATCAGGTGAATAATACTGTCAAAACTCTTTGAACTATCCTGTTAAGATTTATGCCTTGTATTCTATATAAATCATACCCCCATAAATGAGATATTTAAAAATCAAAAAGAAGAAGCCTGGAGGACCTGTGACTGCACAATTGATCCTTCTTTCCAGGCGGCTTCTTGACTTTGGCGGAGGTGAGAATGAATGAGGCCCTAAAGAGCACACCGACCACAGCTGGTGCCCCAGCACTTCCTCACCTTTAGGGTAAAGTCTCAGAGGGGGCCAAGTGAAGGAGCCTTCGGAGAACATGGAGTAGTCCTGTTTGGTAGCTGTGGTTCTGCTGGAGGGGGGGGTATGTGAAGGAGAGTTTGGGAAACAGAATTGTTAAGGAAACCCTTGAATGCCAGGTGGAAAGGTTTGATGTCTATGTAGGTAGTAGAGTCTGCTGGAGGTTTTGAATAGGGACTGCTTCTCAAATAAATGCCTTCTTTTTGAGGGTTTCACTGATCCACCTGTGGTTCTTTCTTTTTTTAATCAAGTGGACTCTGCAACGTGCAGTACGATCTCACGACGCTGAGATCATGACCTGAGCCAAAGTCAAGTGTCACACTTAACTAACCGAGCCATCCAGGCGCACCAAACCTGTGATTCTTTCTTTCCTTTTTTTTTTTTTTTAAGATTTTTTTTATTTATTTGACAGAGAGAAACACAGCCAGAGAGGGAACACAAGCAGGTGGAGTGAGAGGGAGGAGCAGGTTTCCTGCCGAGCAGGGAGCTCGATGTGGGACTTGATCCCCGGTCTCCGGGATCATGACCTGAGCCGAAGGCAGTCGCTCAACCAACTGAGCCACCCAGGCGCCCCCTGTGATTCTTTCTTAATGCCTTATGGAATCTAGAGGAGTGCACAAAACCTGTTAGCGGAAGTTCCTGCTTCTGGATTCTATCAAACACATCTCGATTCTCTGATGACGAGCAGAAGCATGAAGGCAGCTCTTTGCTTTGGATTCAGACTTATTTTATCCTTTCCCAATTCCAGGGACATGCCTTCATGGACAATTTCCAGAATAGCTTATTTTCTAGCTCCCGTTTTTCATTTTCGATTCACTTCCCATACTCTGCAATCTTATTTCTCATTCCACTATTCTTCTTAAACCACTCTCACATAGAACACCAATTCTATTAGTCAGAACTCTGTATTCATTTATCTATTGCTGTGGAACAAACTATCTGAAAATTTAGTTTGTGTGAAAACAATGATAATCATGTATTATTTTTCATGTTCTTTGTGGGTCAGAACGTCAGACAGGGCGCCACCAGAATGCTCTGTAATGTCTCTGCTCCCCACCGTCTCCGGTCTTTGCTGGAAGATCTGAAGACTGGAGGCTGGACTCATCTGAAAGCTCCGACTGATAGATTCTAGCTCTTGGCTGGCACCTCAGCTGGGATAGTGGGTTGCAGCCACATGTGGCATCTTGAAATGGGTTAGGCTGCCTCACAAGGCAGTGGGTGGGTTACAAAGGCAAGTGTTGAGAGACAGAAGGAGTGAGATGGAATTTGTGCCTTTTTATGCCTTAGCCTCGGAAGTTCCAGAGCATCACCGTGCCATCCTCCTCTGCTTAGGGCAGTCACAAGCCCCAGCCAGACTCCAGGGATGGGAACCCAGACCCCACGTCGGTGGGAAGGGTATCGGTCACATTGCAAGAAGAACACGCGAAGTGGGATAAATATATCGACTCGGCCATCTCTGGAAAATACAATCCACTACAGACTCTTTTGGTTTTGTGTTACAGAAAACCGAAGACCAACTGGCTTAAACTAAGAGGAAATTTATTGACTCACATATGCGAAAACTCCAGGGGTAGGGGTGACTCCAAATAAGGTTTGAATATATCTCAAGCTCTACCACCAGAACCTGGTTTCTCTTTTCTTCATCTCTGGGCTCAGCTTCTTCTGTGCTAGCTCAAGTCTCAGACAGATTCTCCCTTCGTGGTGGCAAGATGCTGCCTCAGCTCCACCTACACATCATCCCTTGCTCAATTACTGCAGGAAAAGAGAAGTCTGCTCTGACAGTTCACGCAAATGTCCTAGGAACTGAGCCTTTTTGGCTCTAATTGTCCTGACTTTGCTCTCACGCCCATCCCTGAGCAATCTGCCGACATCAAGGAAATGTCCTGTATGAACTGCCCTGGGCCTGAGTCATATAGCCACCTCTGGAACCGCGGGCAAGGTCAGCAGCACCAAAAATCCCAGGTCTTCTTCAACAGAGACTATTTCAGCTACAAGAACAGAATTTACATCAGGGATCTATATTTCTGACATCATAAAAGTCTGGAATCATGTAGCTACCGGTGTCTGTCCCATGCTTCAGTAATTCAGAGCTGGTTGGAGCTGTGGTTCTCTTGATTTTTCCACTTTTTTTGAAAGATGGATGCCCCAGTTCTAGTTATCATGTCTGTCTGGATATCACGTCTCTTTTGTGCCCTATATCACATCGCCACTCCTTGCCATCAGGTGGTTGGGAAAGTGAGAACAAGTGAGGCAAGCGAGGGAGAAGAGGGGTGGGAATGGTGTTAAGTTATCCAGCCCATTGTTGACCATGTCAACCCCTGTACACAGAGATGCAGCCATAAGAAGGGGTATCTTCTTTCATAGAAAAATTGGAGCACGCTTATCATAAGAAAGCTAATGAGATTGGTGGCACCTGGGTGGCTCAGTTAGTTAAGCGACTGCCTTCGGCTCAGGTCATGATCCCGGAGATCCAGGATCGAGTCCCACATCGGGCTCCCTGCTCAGCGGGAAGCCTGCTTCTCCCTCTCTCACTCCCCCTGCTTGTGTTCCCTCTCTGGCTGTGTTTCTCACTGTCAAATAAATAAATAAAGTCTTTAAAAAAAAAAAAAGTAAGCTAATGAGATGCTGAATGGCAAATTTAAGATATGACCACTATGTCAAGGTCCCGTCTTTGAATTCTGCAAAAGTCTTTTCTTTCTGTGCGAAGTACACAAGAAACCCTAGTGACCTCATACTAGTAATTGGCAAATTCCATAATGATTGAAGTAATTTTCTTATTGACTCTCTGTTTTGCCTTTGATACCGTTTATCATTCCTTTTATCTGCAACTCTTTACTTCTTCATTAAAACTGTTTCCCTTGCAGGGAACCTGGGTGGATCAGTAAGTTAAGATCTGCCTTTGGCTCAGGTCATGATCTCAGGGTCCTGGGATCGAGTTCTGCATCGGGCTCCTTGCTCAACGGGGAGCCTGCTTCTCCTTCTGCCTGCTACTCCCCCTGCTTGTGCTCTCTCTCTGAAAAATAAGTAAATAAAATCTTTAAAAAAGAAAAAGAAGGGGCACCTGGGTGGCTCAGTTGGTTGGGCAACTGCCTTCGGCTCAGGTCATGATCTTGGAGACCCAGGATCGAGTCCCACATCGGGCTCCCTGCTCGGCGGGAAGCCTGCTTCTCCCTCTCTCACTCCCCCTGCTTGTGTTCCCTCTCTGGCTGTGCTTCTCTCTGTCAAATAAATACAATCTTTAAAAAAAAAAAGTTTAAAAAAAAAAAGAAAAAGAAACCTGTTTCCCTTGCTTCTGTGACACTGACCTCTTTGGGCTGTCCCTGAACCTCTCTGACCCATGATCTGTGCATTCAAGAGGCCCTACTTCCTTCTCCAATTCCATACCCATGGATTTGCCTATAGCCAGACCCTTTTTTTATTCTGTCTGCTCCTTTCTTTTTGTCATGGTTCTTAATTTGACTGCTCAGTTCAGATATTTTCATCTTTATTTCTATAATAAGGAAATTTAAGTTTCTTAATTTTCTTGTAAGTAGAGATTGGGCACATTCCTATGAACTTTGTTATGTAGTGCTTTCCCTTTGGTAAATATCTGAATAGAGTTTGCTTTCCTTGAGTTTATTTTGTAATATGAATAATGCATATTCTGCTTTCTTTTTGTTTGCACTTACCTGTTGTCTTTTCCTAAAGGTTGTGTTTAAAGTCTGCTCATTCATATTTTGCACACATTTGACTTAAATACACACACTTGACTGCCATCTAGTACACACACGGACCCTCTTGATTCTTCACATTTATTAGTTTAAATGTCATAACTTCACACCCAGAGATTTCTGAACTTGTGGCCCAGTACTGAAAGCAGTTTGCATGCCCATACTTCATGGCAGAGATATTGAGGAGACTGATTCAGACAGGGTTCTCTGGTTGCAAGCAACAGAAACCAGCCCTCGCTAACTTTAAAAAATATATATGGGCTAATTCACAGAAGAAAAGGAAAGTCTAAAGAACCAAAACCCCATCACCCACAGGGAAACATTCAAGTTCATTAAACTAGTAGAGGGGCCCCTGGGTGGGAGCATCTGCCTTCGGCTTGGGTCATGATCTCGGGATCCCAGGATTGAGCCCTATATTGGGCTCCTTACTGAGTGGGAGGCCTGCTTCTCCCTCTCCCACTCCCCCTGCTTGTGTTCCCTCTCTCGCTGTGTCTCTCTCTGTCAAATAAATAAATAAAATCTTAAAAAAAAATAGTAGAAATGTTCTCCCCTCCCCCCACAAGTGAAACACTGCTCTAAGCACCAGGAAATCAATGGGGGAACATAATGGACATGACCCCTGCTTTCAAGACATGTATGTCTAATGTGGGTCTAGACCCAAGGCTATGGACTAACAGCCTCTTTTCCTGCCACTTTCTAATATGCACCTTAAATACTACAGTCGTGCATTTCTCTGGTGCACCAGGTTCTTTTAATGTTTGTACGACTTCTATTTTATTACTCTTTCTGCCTGTAATGCCCTCTCCTACATCTTTACCTGATGACCTATCCAGTCTTCAAAAATCAAGCCAAATGTCATCACTATTACAAGGTCAGTAAATGACTCCCACCCTCTCCCTGCTCAGTTGAGAACTATTTCTTATGCAGACAGAGGAAACGGCTGATTGAGATAAAAATGTAATTTTTATCATTAAGTCTAGGTTGGAGGGGCACCTGGGTGGCTCAGTTGGTTAAGTATCTGCCTTTGGCTCCATTCATGATCCTAGGGTCCTGGGATCAAGTCCCACATCGGGATCCTTGCTCAGCAGGGAGCCTGCTTCTCCCTGTCCCTCTGCTTCTCTCTCTCCCTCTACCTGATGCTCCCCCTGACACCCAGTGATTCTCCTCTCCTGGTATGTGCCCTTCACACAATGAACAGGATTAACCTATAGGATAGTATGGTAATGATGTAGGGTGACTTCCAAGGAGAGATCATAAGAGACAGTGTGGCTTCTTCCTTGCTCTTTCTTGGATCACTTGCTCTGGAGGAAGCCAGCAGCCATGTTGTAAGGACACTCAAGCAGTACTCTGGAGAGGTCCACATGGCACGAAATTAAAGCCTCCTGAGCAGCTATGTGAGCGAGTCCACCTTCAAAATGTATCCACCAGCCTAAGGCCTGCATCTTAACTGCAAGCTCATGAGAGACCTTTGCCACCAATAGCTCATGCTTTGCAAACTCTCTGGTTACTTAGCTACCTCCTTGATGGATTCTGAGATCCTAGAATACTGAAACTTGGGCTTGTTCATTTAAGTCTGTCACCAGCACAGCAGGCAGACTAGAGGCTTAGTGAAAGTGTGTTGGATGTACAATGATTACCCTCTAACCAAATGAATGAATGAAGGGAGAGAGATATTCCCAGGGTCCTTCAGATCAAAAGGCACAGACTTCATCTACAGGTCTTTCTGAGAAAACTAGACCTAAGTCTCACAATAGCAATATGCAAGGGAGACATCACTTTCATATAGACCAGGAAAGACTGCCCAACCCTCAATGGGCCAGGGGAAGTAGTCCTCAAGTGTCACGGAAAGAAGAGATGTCACTTCAGTAACTGTGGGTGGCAAAGCAGGATTAAAACAAGGAGATAACTCCCTTGTGAGTACCTCACTTTATAGCATGTGCTCTCTAACAGTCTTTGAAGCATTCAGAGATGGGATAATAGCTCCATTGGGTTGAAGAGAAAATTGAGAATCAGAGAAGGAGGGGTGCCTGGGTGGCTCAGTTGGTTAAGCGACTGCCTTCGGCTCAGGTCATGATCCCGGAGACCTGAGATCGAGCCCCACATCGGGCTCTCTGCTCCACGGAAAGCCTGCTTCTCCCTCTCTCACTCCCACTGCTTGTGTTCCCTCTCTCACTGTGTTCCTCTCTGTCAAATAAATAAATAAAATCTTTAAAAAAAAAAGAGAGAGAGAGAATCAGAGAAGGAAAGAGACTAGCCTGAAGTCACACAGGAAGGAAGTAGTCCTTGACTTTCAAACCAGAAAGTTGTTCCAAGATTCTCTAATGTACTTCTTAAAAGATTGTTTTGTATTCCTCTTGGCCCAAGCTTGCACCTCCCAATGACTCCTGGACAGAAGAAAGGAAGTAAAAAGAGGAGTTGCTTTTCTGCTGAGAACACCTTCAGTCTGTTTGCTAAGAGATTGCAGTTAGGGGCGCCTGGGTGGCTCAGTTGGTTAGGCAACTGCCTTCGGCTCAGGTCATGATCCTGGAAACCCGGGATCGAGCCCCACATCGGGCTTCCTGCTCGGC
>PITA01002911.1:0-149766 GCA_004023965.1 Spilogale gracilis
CTTTTTTGATGGGGTCTTTGCCTGGTTTGGGGATTAGAGTGATGCTGGCTTCATAGAAAGAGTCTGGAAGTTTTCCTTCCGTTTCTATTTTTTGAAAGAGCTTCAGGAGAATAGGTGTTATTTCTTCTTTGAATGTTTGGTAGAATTCCCCAGGGAATCCATCTGGGCCTGGACTCTTGTTTTTGGGGATGTTTTTGATGTTGTGGATTTTTTAAATATATGTTCAGAAGAGGTATTGGCATCTAGTGTTCCTTTTTTATAATGTCTTCATCTGATTTTATATTAATCTAATGCGAGTGTCATAGAATGAGTTAAAATTATTTCTTCCATTTTTGTTTTCTACAACAGATTATAAAAATTAGTATTTTTTCTTTATTAAATGTTTGGTAGATAAACAATGAATCTTGGAACACTGAAAAAAATAAAATAAATTATTATTTAAAAAATGTTTGGTAGAGTTCACTAGTGAAACTACTTTAGTATAGTGCTTTTTTTTTAGAATATTATTAATTATTTGTCCAATTTCTTTAATAATCGTAGGCCTATTCAAATATTCTATTTCCCTTTTTGTGAGAATTCTGATAGTTTGTGTCTTTCAAAGAATTTATCTGCTTCATCTACGTTATCAAGTGTGTGGGACTATAGTTGCTCATAATATTTCTTTTTTATCCTCTGACTGTCCATAGTACTTGTGGTGATGACACTTCTTTCATTAATTTTATTAATAATTGTCTTTATCTATTTTTTCATAATTAGTCTAGTCAGCTCAATTTTATTGCTCTTTCCAAAACCCAGCATTTGGTTTTGTTGACTGTCTTTTCTGTATGTTTTGATTTTAATTTCATTTGTTTCTGCTTTAATTTTTACTATTTATTGTATTCTGTTTGCATTAGGACTAAATTGCTATTCTTTTAATTTCCCAGGAGGAAACAGATTATTGATTTTAGATCTTTCTTCTTTTCTAATATATGCATTCACTGCTATAAATTTTCCTCTACCCACTGCTTTTGCTGCATCCCACAAATCTTGATAAATTATATTTTCATTTACCTTAGTTCAAATTATTTAAAAACTTTTCTTAAGATTTTTTGTTATTGTTACTTAGAATTATGTACTTCGAACTCTAAATATTTTGGAATTTTTCATTTGTCTTTCTGTTATTGAATTCTACTTTAATTCCATTGTGGTCTGAGAATACAGCTTGTATGATTTCTATTCTTTTAAATTAGTGAGGGTCTTTTAATGGCCAAAATGTTATCTGCTTCAGTGAGTGTTCCATTTAAATTGAGACAAAATTTATTTCACTATTGTTGAATCATGTATATCTATTGCTTACTAGTGGTTTTTATTCAACTATACGCTTACTGATTTCCTGCTGGCTGTATCTGTCAGTTGTTGAAAAGAGGTATTGAAGTCGTGGGTTTGCCTGGGTCTCTTTGCTCCTGTATTGGTTTTTACTTCATGTATTTTAAAGCTTGTCTTTAGACTCATACACATTAAAGATTATTAGACCTTCTTGGAGAATTAATCTTTTTTTCATTATTTAATCCCCTGATAATTTTCCTTGTTTTGAAGTTTGCTTTGTCTGAAGTTAATGTAGCTACTTCCACTTTCTTTTGATTAGTGTTAGCATGATATCCTTTTCTCCATCACTTTCCTTAAACTTGTCTTTTTATATTTAAAGTGGGTACTTATAGACTACTTACAGTTGGGTCTTTAAAAAAAAAATCAGTTTGACAGTTTGTCTTTTAACTGTGTTTTGGACCTTCATGTTTAAAGTGATAATGGATATCCATGTTTATAATTGTATTATATTCATTGCATTTGTCTTTTATTTCTATCCAAAAAATGTTTGCCTTTTCATGCTTTCTTTGGTTTTAATTGAACATTATATTTCCACTTTTTCTCTTCTCTTAACATATCAGTTATACTTAAAAAAATATTTTAGTGGATGATCTAGGATTTGCAATATGCTTTTATAATTAATCTCAGTTCACTTTCAAGTAACACTGTACTACTTTGGGTAGTGCAGTACCTTGTAACAATTTTTTTTTTTATTTCTTTCTTCTGTGCCTTATAACATGGCTATCATTCATTTTACCTATCCATCTGTTATGGTCACCCAATATATTGCTACTTTTATTTCTTTGAAGAAACATAAGACCAATTAAGCATAAGAAAATATTTCTTTTACTTACTTTTATTTTATTTATTTATTTATTTATTTATTTATTTATTTATTTATTGCACTGTGCCTCCTTTCTTTATGTAGTTTCCAGTTTTTACATTTCTACGTTTCTCTTCTCTCTGAAGAATTTTTTTTTTTTTTTTTTTACAGAGAGAGAACACAATCAGGGTGAGCAGCGTGAAAATGGAAAGGAGAAGCAGTTTCCCTGCAGAGCAAGGAGAATCTGCTATGGGACTTGATTGATCCCAGGATCCCAGGATCATGGCCTGAGCTGTAGGTAATTGCTTACCCAACTGAGCCACCCAGTAGCCCTCTCTGAAGAATTTCTTTCAACATTTCTTATGGGGGCAGGTCTTCTGACAATGAATATTTTTTGTTTGTTTGTTTGTTTGTTTGTTTTTTCTTGACTATCTGATAAAAACTTTTCTCCTTTGCTTTTGAAAGATAATTTCACTGGATATAGGATTCTGGGTTGTTCTTATGTTTTTATTTCTACACTTTAAATACTCTCTTTTTATTTACATGGCTCCTGATGAAATGTCCCCTGTAATTCTTATACTTATTTCTCTATAGGTAAAGCAAATTTCCTCCCATATGGCTTTTAGCTTCTTTCACAATTTTGTCTTTGTTTTTGATTTCCTGCAGCTTCAATATAATTTGCCCATGTTGTATGTTGTTGTTGTTTTTTTTTTAAATTTTTTGTTTTGTTTTTTGTTTTGTTTTGTTTTTGTGTTTATCTTGCTGGGTGCTATCTAAGCTTCCTGGATCTGTTGTTTAGTGTCTGTCATTAATTTTGGAAACTGTTAAGACATTATTAGTTTAGTTAATTCTTCTACTCCTTTTTATCATTCTTGTCCTTCTATATAACAATCACC
This sequence comes from Spilogale gracilis, assembly GCA_004023965.1. NCBI lineage: Eukaryota > Metazoa > Chordata > Mammalia > Carnivora > Mephitidae > Spilogale > Spilogale gracilis. The sequence continues at coordinate 3,064 of PITA01002911.1, forward strand.
ATATGAAACACTATTGTAATCATCTCACAGTTATTGTACATCCTGTTTTGTTTTTCATTCTTATTTTACTTTGCATCTTGTTTGTGAAGTTTCTTTGCATATACTTCATGTGTACTGACTCTTTTCTTGATTGTAACTAGTCTACTGATGAGCCCATCAAAAGCAGTATTTATTTCTGTTGCAGTGTTTTTTTCTCTACATACCACTCATCCTTACATGCTGTATACTTTTTTCCCTTGGAGCATTTAAGATATTAATCCAGATTGTTTTAATTCTTTCTCTGATAATTTGAAAACCTGAATCTGGTTCTGTTGCTCACTTAGATTCCTCAGATAATGTGTTTTGCTTTTGGTATACCTTGTTGTTGTTGTTGTTGTTGTTTTTAATTAAACTGAATATAATGTATTGGATAATAAGAACTGAGATAAGGAGAACTTTATTGCGACATTTTATATTAAGCTAGCTCTCACCTAGAATGTGCTTAGTAGTTTTTGTATGTCCACTATGCCTAAGCTGTGCTAGAGGATACAGTTCCTTGGTTATTTTTTTCTTTCCCCATTGACATTTCCTCTAGGTTTCCCTAAGAACATCTTCTTAAAGAGACTCCATGTCTTCCCCTCTTTACTTGTAACTCACTGTCATTACACTGGAGCCCTATTGATGTGATGGTAAACTTTGGGGGAGAGTAAGCATTCTATAATATTATGATCAATTCTCAGTCTTTTTATTGGACTACATCTTGGGGTTTTGACTTTCAGGATTGTTTAATAAACTTTTTTTCCCCTTTAGATGAGTTAGGAAAGCTAGAGGTGGATGAAGTTGGTTAATTGTCTTTACAATAAGAAGATAATCTTGTATGCAGATTTCCTTGGAGAGCATAGCTTTGTTATGGGAAATGCTCTGGATCTATTTCGAATGATTACTTTTCTTCTCCCTCTGCCTGAAAGACAAGGTTTGTGTTTCTTGGACCTTCAACCTGAAAGCTGATGAATTCCTGGAAGTAAAGTCTACAGAGATATGTTTGTGTGTAGCAGGGAGGGGGTCTAACACCATTCTCCAGGAGTTTCTCATTTTTACACTAGGCCATGCTCAGCCTTCAGTAGCTCATCAAAATTACCTTTTAAGCATTCTTACCACTTTATGTCTCCAGTGGCTTTTGCTGTAGTTTAGGAGATCTTGGCTATGATTTTCTCTATTCTTATTTCTCTACAGTTTTAAGGGTTGTGGTTTGCTCTGTGACCTCAATTCTCTGATGGGTCTAAGAAAAGTCATTGATTTTTTACTTTGTTCAGCCTTTTTCTTGTTGTAAGGATGAGAGTGATGACTTCCAAGCTCTTTACATGTTGGAACTGAAACCAGAAGTCTTGCTTTTGTTTTTTAAAGGTATTTTCATGGGATATAAAATTCCAAGCTGACAGTTTTCTCTCTTAGTACTTTAAAGATGTTGTTCTATTATCCTCTCACTTGATTTGTTTCCAATGAGAAATATACCTTCATCCTTATCTTAGAACATATAAGGAGAAATAAAACAAGCTGTGGTCTGAGAAGAGGGAGAAAAAGCTTTAAAATCACATGAAACATTTATTTAAAGATGAATTACCACATCTGGAACAAGAAAGATGGGCTTATATGTCATTTTGAGGAGAAGAATGCTGGCAGATAAGCAGCTAGGCTTATGATGGTTTTGTCACCTTAGATACATTTTGGGCCCACAGAACTGAGTAAAAAGTGAAGTTTAAACAGAATTTTTTCCCCAAGCCTTCATGAATAAGATGGTGAGAGCCACAGTTACCTGGGGAAATAGACCCCTGTTCCAAGAGAAGTGATAAAGAAATGTATAATAAAATATGGTCAGCTTCAGAGGCAGTCTCAATAAATCAACTCCCAGGCCCTAAGTTCAAGATCATGACAATAGAACTGACAGAAATGATAGTGGTTTTAAAAACTCTGGCTTTTCCAGAGAAAGGAAGAGCAGCATCCTATAAATCGAGCATAAACTAAATAGTACTTAATCATGCTTGAAACTTGGGAAGTAAGCAGAGGTGCCTTAAAGAACTCAGGATAATATTTTTCTTTTATTCTCACATTTTAAATGGTATTTCTCATGATTTACTTATAAATGAGTTTCCTCAATTATAGGAGTCCTAGATACTTAAAACTAACTCCTAAGTTTAGTTATTTATTTTATAGAATAGTGATATCAAAGAGCATTACATGTTTGGTCTTACCATTAGTGGCCATTTTCTTATTGAGTTAAATGCACATAATATAGAATGTACTCATGATATGCTTAATTTGTTATAACATTTTTCCTGAAGGAAGAGAAAGTTTGATATGGTCCTCACTTTTGCCTCATAAAACTTAAACACTAAGAACAAACAAAACTGACACAGAAAACCTAAAAACTTTGGAATTATAACAGATACATTACACCAATTTAAACCTGAAAGCAGAGTATTGTAATGTGTCTCGTTGCCTAACAACATCCAAATGAAAAATAAGTCCAGAGAACAGCATAACTCAAGAGGGAAAAGTATCTAAGTGATTAAATAAGGGTATGAAAATCATGAGTCTTTTTGTAGGTAAGAGTTTTACAAGAGAAATACTGAGAGAGAGAGTTTTACAAGAGAAATACTGTCCAGTATTTCTCAAAATCCAGTCATTATCTCATCACCTTTTCAAATTTGGTCATGTCCAGTACCAATTGCATCATTACATAGCATTGCTCTTCATGTGGATTTACTTTTTTGCTTAAATAACTTTATATTAAAAAGGAAGTTTATGTTACTAACATAAATTGAAGCCATTTACATAAAAATTAATCATATAAAAGATAAAATGAAAATATGTTTTAGCTACTGATGCCTAAAAATTTCTGCGCACAGGTAGATGGGAAAGAATTTAAGATGTATTAAGACTGAGAAAATTATATCTTTCTATTTGATTTGAAGTTTCTTTATCACCAACTAGATTCATTGCATGTACATGCCAAAACCACATGTAAAATTATATTATGCCACATGATATGTATTACATGGTTTAGGAAGGGCTGGGCTGTATGCAACAAATATTTGCAAGAAGTAAGGTAAATCCTAGAGCTAAAAGAAGGAAAGAAAGTCAGAAAATGTCATTTTTTTTCAATAAAAATTATGTCATTTTATTGAAAGAAAAGGCACTACTGAGGCCAACCATATACTGAGTATCAGAATCCATTTAACAGTATTTATATTTTCAGGTTCATTCTGACCCTTTCACTATTAGATCCCATATCATTCTAGTGAATTGAAGTCAGACTGTATGTAATTCTCAGACACCAATTCTACCTTCCAGAGTGGTTCAGAGTCCCTTGAGGATAACTGAGTTCATGTATAATTTTTCTTACACTAGATATAAATTCACCTGAACCTCTCTCAATAAAGAATGAACAAAAGTGATATTATAGGAATAGCTCCAATCTTCTCTAGTTTGTAATAAGTGAGACTCAGTCCCAGACCTGTGGTCTTTAATTGTTTTAGTAAGATATCCTCTGGGATTCACCAACCTACTGAAAAGCAGGGTATCCCACAGGGAGATGCATGGGAGAACTGTAGTTTCAGGGCATAAAGCAAATCTATTTTTGGTTTCTCACTGCTTTTTAAGGTCTAGGCATCACTATCATTTTTTTTGTAGGTTTCTGTTTTCCAGTTTAAACATAGTCAGATACTTCAAATTCTGATTTGGAGTTTGTTTTTATTACACTTATCACTTGGGTTGTCCTGACCTGAGTGGACCTTGATTTGCCAGTATCCTTCATTATGTGTGGCCCTGGAATTAATGCCTGGGCTGCCATTGTTGTACGTCTAGTGCAGGAAATGGAAGAGCAAACCTCCTTTGCTTACTAGTGGCTAATATAACATGTGAACATTCAAGCTGCCACATCGCATTGTTGGCTTATGTGGAAATTGTAGTCAGTGAGAACTTTAAATCTTTTCTTTTCTCTTTGTTCCCCTTATATGCATTGCTAGTTTTCACCAGCTGTTTTTAAATAAGGTTTCCTCTGTGTCTGCTGGGATTCCAAACAAGAAACAGGAAAAAAAGTGGAAGGGGACTGACAAAAGGGTTGTGGATACAAGAAAATAGAGTAGTGAGTTTCAAGGGTGAAATATATCAAATGTTATATTTATTTAGTATGCCTTAAGATGTAGCCAACAGAGAAATTTTTACTTAGGATGCCCAGATACTTCTCAGGAGGAGTCCGCTTAAAAGAGAGTTGAGTATTAAGTATCATGGAAATGCAAATCAAAACCACAAAGAGGTAGTACTTTACACTTGCTAGGATCACTATAATCAAAAAGCCAGATAATAACAAATATTGGAGAAGATATGGTGAAATCAGCTTTTCTATGCTACTGATGAGAATTTAAAATAGTGCAGATATTTTGCAAGACAGTCTGGTAAATTCCTTAAAAGATTACTGAACATCTCTGAATATTTGTAAATGTACATATTTTTATACATAGGTATATTGTGTGTGTGTATGTGTGTGTGTATATATATGGTTGTATTTATATTCATCTATATGTATAGAGGTGTATATGAACACAGAGGTAGGCAGATGGATAGAAAAACAGACCAGAAATATATCAGAATGTTAACAACAGCTATGGAATTTTCACCATTATCATTATTGTTTATACTTTTCTTTTTTTCTTCATCTAAACTAACAACATTAAGCAAGCAATAAGTTTACAATCAGAAAGTAACAACACAGTTTATTTTATTTTTTAATTAAAAAATTTTTAAAATATTCTATTTATTTATTTGACAAAGTGAGACACAGTGAGAGAGGGAACACACGCAGGAGGAGTGGGAAAGGGAGAAGCAGGCTTCCCGCCCAGCAGGGAGCCTGAATGGACCTTAATCCCAGGACCCTGGGATCATGACCTGAGCCAAAGGCAGAAGCTTAATGACTGAGCCACCCAGGCATCCCAGTACAGGTTACTTTTAAAAAAAACTAACTCAGAATACTGTGGTAGGGGTTTCTTCAATCCATACCTGTACTAAGAGGATAAATGTAAAAACTCATCGAAGAACTCAGTTCCAGAGCCAGAAGTTGAATCATTCCTTGTGATGAGCAGAGCCTAGAATATCCACCCATTTAATCTCTCAACCCAACACACATCTCTGTTTTGCTAAAACCAAATCATCGTTAATGTCAAAGTGTGGCAAAGAGTGACATGTCACAACAAACAGAAAGAGGGACCAGAACAATTACTGAGCTCCAACCGTGTGCTATGTCCAGCATTGCAGAAGAGAAATCCTATTTGCTGCTTTGTTTCATTTTCACAACCTCCCAGGAGACAGACATGTCTCACGGAATGTGAAATATAGTGCCCAAGGCCACACAGCACGGTAAAGGCAGAGATGTTATTCTATTTTACTTGGGAGGGGGAACAGTAGATGTACTTAGGGCTTTGGTACAATGAGAGAGGGTTTGCGCCCATTGTGTTCATTAGCTTTCCCCTTTAACACCCCTTGAATCATCTCCTTCTCTAATTCTAGAATCCCCTTCTGTCTGAGCAGAAATAGAGTATTATGTATTGATGTTTTAACACATTTATGTATGAATTTGTACTTACCATCTGAGAATGAATGAAATAAGACAAGATGCACTTGTTGTAGGATGTAATTTCCTGTACTTGGCATATGACTTATTGATTCCAATTAAATTGTGACTGAGGCTTATCTGAGAAATAAATGTATATATTTTTAAATCAGTTTTCCTCCTAATCTGATTGAATTATTTATTAAATGCCTAATGGTTAATAACTCAGATACTTGGAAGAGTCACACATTTTAAGTTCTAAAATTTATCTGGTTGGATTTTACTCCGAATATCTTGTTCTTTCTAATGGCATTTCCCTAATATTAATGCTGAACTGAAACCAAAAATAGCAAGGGGGGTAAGAACTCAGAATAGCAGGAACTGAGAAGATCAGTGTAATCAGCAAATTAGGGCTATGTACAAATCATGCAATTGGCATCATGGGAGCAGCAAGGACCACAGCATGTGGAGAAGAGAACACTCGACGTTGATAACTTTGATTAGCACTAACATTGATCACATAATTCAGTTACTTCCAGAATGTTTCATGATGCTAATAAATAAAAGATGTCACTCTTTAAGAATGGTGTCTTCCATAGTATTGTAGCCAAAGGCAGCTAAAATGTGGGGTGGGGGCGTAATTTATTTCTCCAGCATTCTTTTGACTGAGCTATAACTAGGAAACCCATATAGGGCTGTTTCTCAAAAAAAGGGGCGGCAGAGTTGTTGCTGGAGACCTCAGGGAGATTTATGCAGCAACTGGCTTTGCATTCAGATCTGGCTCCTCCTCCCTTTCTATGCTTTCCTCCTCTGTTTGAGCTAACACCTTCCACAAACCAGGGTCCTACTGATTCTCTGCTCCTTTCACTCTAGACCACTCTGTCTGGATGGTGTTTCATAGTCTAGGTCCACGTTGATTCTTTCTCCCTACTACATACAACCTTCATCTCTAGTTCTTTGCAGGTTCTAAGTTCCTTTCACATGCACTGCATTCCAGCACTGCCCCCACCTTCCTTAGTCAGATTCAAAGCAGTTAAAGAATTTCCCCACTGTCACAAAGTCCAGTGCTCCTCTGATTTACGCCTTTGTCCCTTTCCACAGCATCTCGCTGTTTTTGCACCTTTATTTCTTCATTCTCACACACTAACTGGCACTAAGGTGCTCACCTTGGACAAAAATGATGAAGGGTAATCACAGAAATAGAAAACCTCTAAATTAGAAGGCAGTTGATAGCCGACTCCTCTGACAGTGATCCAGTGAAGAAATACCCTTGCAGAATCCATACCAAGTCCCAGTTGTTTGGATGCCTCTAATGAGAAAGAGCTCATTCCTCCTAGTTCTCTCTTTGGGTAGTCTTTTGAATAAGTTCTACTGTGTGAATTGAAATCCATGTCCAAAAACTTATACCTTTAATTCTAACTCTGCTATGGAGCCAAATGTTGTTAACTAACTTATACATTGCACACTCTGTCAGGGCTGTACTTTAAACACATTATCTAACATTAACTGAGAGAAATCTGCAAGAAGGTAATACACTACTCTGCTTACTCTAAGACAAGGAAGCTGAGCTGGAACAGGGAAGTTTTTGCTAAGAACCCGTAGAACTGGATTTGAAGGCAAGCCCATGGCTTTGGAGTTAACCCGCTTCCCCTCTAGTCACTAGCACTTTTCACATTTGCTTAAATCAGACTTGCATTTTTGCACATAAAACATGACTACTTTTGTTCACACTTTGAAGTGTCCCAAATCGTTGACATAGTTATGCTATTTTTTTTCTTTTCTAGACACATCAACATTCAGATAAGAGGCAGGGCGTGGGGATAAGATGCTCTTTGGTGATTTGAGGCATTAATAGGACCTAGACCTGAGTCAGACTCTCCAGGTTCCTGATCTGGTTTTGATGTTTACTAGCCCTAGACAAATTATTTACCCTTATTTATTGTGCCTCTGTGCCAATTATTTATTGTACCTGTTTCCTGATTTTTTAAAAAGATATTATTTATTTATTTGACAGAGAGAGAGAGATCACAGCTAGGCAGAGAGGCAGGCAGAGAGAGTGGGAAACAGGCTCCCTGCTGAGCAGAGAGCCTGATGTAGGGCTCATCCCAGGACCCTGAGGTCATGACCTGAGCCGAAGGCAGAGGCTTAACCCACTGCGCCACCCAGGCGCCCCTGTTTCCTGATTTTTAAAAGCAGATATCATATCTATTTCATAGGATTTTTTTGAGCTTAAATCGAACATCTAGAATGTTAACTGGTACATTGTCAGCATGCAATAAATATTAGCTGCTATTTTTAATACTGACCTAATTCAATAAGATCATATAGTTAAGTATTATGATAGCACTTGCTCCTTAGAAATTACTCAGTCTATATTAACTACAGTCATCTCATTTACTACTATCATTTTGCTCTTTTCACACATGTTCTTTAATATCCAAGGGCATGAGGAATATGAATATGGAGTCTCAAGGTCCTCAGCATATCCAATAGGTAAATAGGTTCAGATATGGGCAGGCTTTGTGATATCCTTCCAGTGATCCCACAGAACCTCCTAACAACTGAGCTTGTGGAGTCATATTTTAGGTTCAGATTAAATACCCCCACTTCTCTTTCCTTTCCTTTCTGAAGATATTATTGAAAATTGACCTTTCTGCTCTGGAGCTGAAATGGGTAATGGGAAGACAGAGTTTGGGTGTAAAGAGAAACAGTAGCTTTATTGCTTTGCTGGGCAAAGGAGGCTGCAGGAGACTAACACTAAGGCCTTCAAAACCACAAGCACGCCAGGAGGAAGGGACTGGGGAATTTTATGGGGAAATGCAGGATCTAGACAATTTTGGATTTTGACAGGAATTGTGTAGGTACTGTCTGCCTCCTTAGTCATGTCTTCAGGATGGTACCAGGTTCCTGAAACAAGAGGCTAAGAAGGGAGAAGGACAGGTTTGCAGAAGAGAAGGAAAAGGTTACTTTGTGTAAAATCCAGTCTGGCTGAAGCATTAAGGTAGCCGTTTTGATTTTTATGTAACTTTTTTTTTTTTTTTTTTTTTTTTTTGCTTTTAAGTGGTCTCTAGGGTGTCAGGGATTCAGAGCTTTTCTACTATTTAAAGCTACAACTACCCACTCTAAGTCCTCAACATGTTTGGTATCTTGATCATCAGGGCCACACAGCAACCAGGTTCATTCCTCCCATTGCACAGATGAGAAAACTGAGAGGGAGAGGCTGACCAAGCAGCTGCATCACTGACTCCATAGGAGCCAAGCCGATGAACTTCAAAATGCAGACTCTGAAGGGTGTACTTCACATTTCCACCTACCATCAAGAGAGCTGCTCTCGGGGCCCACCTTAGCAAGAACTCATGCAGGAACTCATTCTGGCATTTGGTGCCTGCCCTCCCCCCGTCCCCCCAGTCTTGCGAAGGAGCGACCAGATGCAGACAGGATCAGTCCAGGGCTCCTACAGTGTAGTGGGATGCACTTTGTGAATCCAAGGATAAACAGACAGCAAAATAATAAAGACATAATACGGAATAAGGATACAGTGTGTCCTGAAGATGACAGAAACTGGGATGTGCTTCCATTCCCACCAGATGATGGGCATTTTTTATCACTGATGAATTTGGCCAGATTTTGGGTCTAGGAGAGTTTGGCCACTGGGTGGTGGAACTTGGTGAATGACCCAAGATGGAAAGAAAGGTCAACATGTTTGAGACTTCTCCCTGCCCCCTCTATCACTCTCCAAGTCCCAAGTCTTTGAGAATGAGACTCTTCAAGCTGTAAAGATCCCAAATAACACTTTGCAGGGCAAATTAAATGAAATTGAAAAGCTTTACAGTAGCTCCCAAATTTACATAAATTACAAACATGTATGAGAAGGATACTGAAATTTAACGGCTGGTTTGCCAAAATAATAATAATAATAATAATAATAATAATAATAATAGCTTGATTAGATATTTCTGTATGCCTGACAGAGAGGTACTGGATCTTTCCCGGTAACATTTGTGATTAGGTATGCATGCCTGTACACACACACACACACACACACACACACACACACACATTAAAATGTATTAAATCTTCTAAAGACGTATTATTGTCACATTGCTCTAAGAACAGCATTTAAATACCAACTCGCTTGATTCCCTCAGAGATTTGAAAATGACTCCCTTATATTTGATAATGGATCTGTACTTAGAAGTTCTTTTGTACCCTAAGAATCTCAGGCGATACCATTAATGCTGCATAAAACACCACAAAATACCAGGAGATCAAACCAAGTAGCAATTACTGAAAACATTTTTCTGATATCTCCCCAGATTTTCCTTTGGGGAGTGCTAACTCAGTAAGTGTTCACTATACATAAACAAAGCACAGGCTATAACTCTGCAAAGAACTTAAAATCTTTTCTAAAGTGTTTTGCTTTGTTTGATAAAATAGTCTTTGGGGGAAACTCTAATGGACAAAAGCTAAAGATCCAGAGAAAGGAAACCTGATCCATTTGAAAGTGAATAGGGGGCTGCAGAGCGAAGTAAAAAATATGCTGGTGCTTACTCAAAAAGTGCTGACTTCCTCTGGTAGGTCATCTTATAGGTCCACCTTACACCACATAATAGTGTAATTAAAAAGCGCTGATGTTGTACCAGGAAGAATCTGCCCTCTTCAACCTGGATGGAAACAGCAGTCTAACTTCGGGAGGAGGCGCTGCGTTGAATCTGGGGCATTGCAATTTTATCAATAGCCCTGGATACAATCAAACCTCATTAACTCAGACCCCACTAATTCTGAGTTTACAAGAATTCAGATATGACTTAGGAATTGATTCTTGCTGAGCCAAAAAAGCTCCAGATAATTTCTTCTTTTGTGAGTCTCGGAGTCTATTCTCAAAACCAATGTAGTCAAACTCTGTAGTGGGCGCATTAACAAAGAGCTTGCTATTCCGAGTGAGACACAGTGTTTGAATCCTCATTTCCCACAGAAGCTTATTACTCTGGGAATTGGGAATGTTAGGAAGACTGAGTTATTTCAAGCACCCAAATTGGTGTTATTTCAAGAACAGCGCCGACTACACCACAAGGGAAGTTTGATGTCTGAGGTTTTTGAGGGGGAAGAGGGGCTAAGGGAGAGGGTGAGAGGGAAACTTCTTTCTCTGTGGATCTCAGGAGCCTGAAGTCATGACCTGAGCTGAAATCCAGAGTCAGTCAGATGCTTAACCGCCTGAGCCATGCAGGCGTCCCTTGTGTTTGCGTCTAGATGCTGGGATTATAGGTAATTTTATAGGTATGCTAATTTCTTTCTTTTCCTTTTTTTTTTAAAAGCAAGAATCAATTTAAAAAAAAGATTTTATTTATTTATTCTAGAGAGAGTGAGAGAGACAGCAAGAGACAGGGGAGGGTCAGAGGGAGAAGCAAACTCCCCGCTGTGCAAGATGCCTGACTGGGGACTGGATCCCAGGACCCCCGGATAATGACCTGAGCTGAAGGCAGGCACTCCACAGACTGAGTCACCCAGGTGCCCCAAGAAGCATTGTTTAATGTGTAAAATCATTAAAAAGAATTTGGAGGAGTTGGGAAATAGTGGACATTGTACAAAAATTACTAATTTGTGTTGTGGGCCCCTCCTGCCTAAGTTCAATAAATATACCCATTTTGTCTGAGTTTATAATAAAAGTAATTTTCTACAGAGATGAAATGAATTTCTTTATTAGCTTTAAAACTATATCATGAGCTAGTTTGCAAAATTTGTCTTTTCTTTATAAAAGATGGCCAATGAGATATGATCTGGCTTCACAAGCCGATAATCTTTGGGAACAAAATGAATAACTGTAAAAGGAGCATTAACTTTTCTCAGCAAAGTGATTAACAAATTTTCTCTTATCATTGATCCATTACCCTACTGCCAATTAGAAATCTAAATACTTCTCATTTATTTTCCTGAGTGATTTGTGGGGGCAAACTGAGAACCTTTCCCCCAGCCTTATCCCACAACAGCTGCAGAGACTTTTTCCATCTGGATTCTCTGCAAAGGGTTCAATGGAGCTGAATGATAGAACCCTTTGTTTGCTGGGAGTGTAAATGTCCATTAGCGATCTCAGTAAAAACAGGGTGCAAATTATATGCAGTCTATCTAATATACAGGCCATTAAAATGGAGAGATCTTTTCTCTTCTTCCTCCTCCCCATCTTTTGTAATAGCTTCTACGAATATGGTAGGCTTACATCTGAATTACTGTAACCTATAATATAGCTTCTTGCCATGTGATCTATGGAGGGGAGTTGATACATATACTGTTTGTTGCTGGCGTGCAAGTGAAAGGTGTCTAGAAACTTTGATTGCAATTTGCCATGACTGTGACATCCCATAGTCAAGGGACTGGTGTCATCGCACCGCGTATGATGGGTTTTAGTGTTGTCTGTCTTACGTGGTACATGGTGTATGCTGTGAGCTGCCTATTAGTATCAGTGTAATGGATTAGAAAAAAGAAAGTTTAGGTCCTCCAGCCCTGACAATGTGAGAAACATTGGCTCACACATAGAGGTTACGATATGCCTACAGAAGGTCAGGGAAGTGTCATAATAATAGTGAACATAAACAATCTGCCACACTCTAGATTATAAGCACCGTGAGGGCAGAAGCCTCATCTGATTGATTCACTTATATATGTCTAGCAAATTGCACAGTGTCCAGCATAATAGATACTCAATAAATCCTTGTTGAGAAATATGCATCAACAGGAAACAGTACAGCTTATGAGTATACAGTTGGCTCTTAAAACTAGAGATACTTGCGGAAAATAGCTAAAGATCAGTGAATATACAAAAGCAATACAAAATAAAAGTGAAAACAAAGATGCAGAATGTTTACATTCAGTTGTGAATATGGATTTTGACTTTCTAAGTCTTGGCTGTGTATAAAGTTCCCAAGGTTTTACTAGCAGCATTTGGGGGAATATTTAGTCTTTTTCCCAAAAATCTTCCCTGACCTCCTTAGCATCTTAAAGAACATGATAGGGTGCTTGAGTGGCTCAGTGGGTTAAGCCTCTGCCTTCGGCTCAGGTCACGATCTCAGGGTCCTGGGATCGAGGCCCACATGGGGCTCTCTGCTCAGCAGGGAGCCTGCTTCTTTCTCTCTCTCTGCCTGCCTCTCTACCTATTTGGGATCTCTCTCTCTGTCAAATAAATCAATAAAATCTTAAAAAAAAAAGTTTAGAAAAAAAATAACATGATACTTGCCCAATCGTAGCACAAATCACGGAGGCAAGGATTGGTGTGTTGGCAGGATTGCCTGCTAAACTGTCAGCTGCACATCACATCTCTGGACTCAAGCATGCTTGCTAGGGGCTCAGCGAAAGCAAGCTGATTTGAGTTCACTGACTCTACCTTTTTTTTTTTAAGATTTTTATTTATTTACTTGACACAGAGAGAGAGAGAGAGAGAGAGTGCACAAGCAGGGGTGGGGGTGGCAGGCAGAGGGAGAGGAAGAATCTAGCAGGGCTCCACCCCAGGACTCTGGGATCATGACCTGAGCCAAAGGCAGACACTTAACCAACTAAGCCACCCAGGTGCCCCACGCTGATTCTATCTTATAAATTATGCTTGTTACTTTATGTGCACAGCTCCAAATAATTCATCTAGGAAAGTAATTTTTAAACTTGTTTTATAGACAAGGAGACTGAGACTTAAGAAGGTTAAATAATTTTCCCAGGACCATCTGGTTAGTAATAGACTGAATTGCTTTGCAAAGGTATTCTCTTTCATTGGAGCCTATATGTCACACCATGCTACTACATAGTTAACGGTATCCAAGACCATAGTCCAAAATGGGAATCAATTTGTTAAATCCAAGCTTCAGAAACTCTTTATGCCCAAAAATGAGGTATAAAATTCCTTTCTTCCCACAGAAGCAGAGTGGGAGCATCCAAAAACAGTTAGATAAGAGAAAGAGCTGAGGACTTCAGGGATTATTTTGACAGAGGCCATTCCCAAGGTAAAACACCAGTCAGGAGGAGACCTGTATGGTTCCAAAGCACAGGGTCAGTCATGGGTAAAACCCAACCCATCCCAACCCTCCATGACCATAATCTAGTGGAGGAAAATGAACAGCTGAACATGGTATGTCAGGTGATGGTTTGGGTCACTCGAGGAGTTATTCACTTTTCCTTGGTATCCTGGGTATATATGTTATTAAACTTTCTTGTTTTTCTCTTGTTAATCTTTTATTACAGGGGAAGAATCTCAACCAAGAACCTATTTTCCCTCCCCTACAATAACAAATAAAGAGAATATCCAAAGTTTCACGATTCTTTAGTGAAGTGGAATTCAAAATAAATTATCAGGGACTTTGTGGGTATCATTTGCCATATTTAGCTGTACGTATTTTCACTTATTCATTTTTAGGACTCTTGATAGAGTACCAAGTTAAAACACCTCTCAAAGTATCATGATAAATTGCCATAAAAATCTAATGGCCTTAAGGTAAACCACAATTGAGTTTTGTGTTGTCTTTATTGGTAGTCACTTGGCATGTAGCTGTTTACATTTAAATCAACTAAAATTAAATACATTAAAAATTTAGCTTTTTAGTCATACTAGCTACATTTTAAGGGGTCAGTAGCCAAATGTGGTTAGTGACTGTCATACTTTGGATGGATGCCACATGTTGGACACACGGAAATAGAATATTTCTATCATTGTAGAAAGTTCTGGGAAGCACCTGGTTGCTTCTGACTAAAGTGAGCAAAGCCAGTAAGTTGTGTCCTTTGTATGATGTTGTTTTTCTCAGGCTTACTGCATTCTGAAATGCCAAGGATATGATATACCAAGGATAATCATGTCTAAACCTATTGTCCTGTCATAAATATTAATGGCAATCCTTTCACTCTCACAATTTTCCCAATTTGGTCAATAAATTATGGTCACATTAACCAACTCATTATACACTCATTTCCTTCCTTTCAGGCTGTGTCATATGAGACATGCTATTTTACTTTTCTAGGCTTCTCTTTGCTCATGTGTAAAAATGGGGCTAGTAGTAGCTACCTGTTTGGGCTTTGTCTTGTACTGCTTTCTCCTCCTAATTCCTGCAATGATTCATGTATAAAAGAAATTTCTAAAAGGTAGAACTCTTTCATCCTAGTGTTTTCCAGAGTAATGTATTTTACGTGTCATTGTTGTATGTTTTATGTTGTGCATTATTATATAATAGACACTCAAAAATATCTATTATATGTTTATACCCATAATTTGATTATGTGATAGGCCCCAGAAAGCACATGTTTCCTAAAGAAAGTTTCAAAGGCCATATTCTATTCCTCGCTGTTCTGTACAATGAGGGCTGCACATTCATCGCAACATCAGCCAATCAGGTGTTCTTCTCCTGGTAGTTTGACTCTCGAGTCAGTGGTCCATGTTAATTAGACAATGTATCTTACAACTGAAATTACAGTGAATTTTTCACTTTGTTCCTGTTACCTAGGCCTATTCATTATTCAAATCCTTTCCTCCAACCTCCCAGTAAGTCTGCAAGCTTTTCGTATCTCTCCATTAACTTCTAATTTCCTTAAAGCAGACAGAATCTTTTCCTGTTATTTGCACCCAAGACCCTAAGGAATATAAGGGCTTTGCAGAGAACTTTTAACTTGGAAACTGTCAGTGGTACTGTCTGCACGAAGCAACTCTACACATTTTTATTGCAATTTGCTCAATGCTGAGGCTCCCAGCAACATCACGCTAACTCCACTCCAGATGTACATAATAACATCTACGTAATCATATGTTCCTCCACAAATTAAGATTGTAAGGTTAAGATTAGAGAGTTCCCTTCTTCAGAAGATTCTTCTTCGGATATTATCACAGTTTCTCCAGATGTTTATTAAACATACATTCCCTTTATAATCTGCTTTCAACTGCAAGCCAGCTTCTGTCTCTGCTGATGCTCAGCTGTATTATTATGTGGGTCACAGCCAACTCTTCACATTTCCACTATCTAATTATTGTTTATGGTTTTACTTTGGATCCTGTACTTCAATTACCTACTTTATATTGAACAAACATACTAAATTTCCCTCTATTTATTATATCTTCCATAAATTGTATCGCCCATCTAGGATAATGGGTATTGCTTGCACATTTGTAACATTTCAAATAGCCTAAATTTCTTGATAGCTTAAGTGTAGGGTGTGCAACTGTGGGGTTTGAATACTGCATATTGGAAAAATGATAGACTTCTTGAGTTCTCCTAGCTGCGTTTTTATATTAAAGTTAATTTCCCCCTTGGTAGAGACTGCCACACAGCCATGACTCTATCATTGAAACGTCTACAAAATAAAGGTATACTATCCTCTCAACTTAAAACTCTTCAATATTTCCATTTTGAAGAAAAATCAAACCACAGAGGAGGCTAAATTTGCAAAGAGAAATTCCATTAGCATCTGAAGGGTCATTTCTTTTTCCTTTTTTTTTTTGAAGGGACAGAGAAACATGGTTAAGAGACTCAGGGCATGGCATCACCCTCCCTATTCTTGAGATTTATAAAGACAGTTCTGTAACTGCCAGGAAGTCCCTGGGCTGCCTATTATAAACTGTAATCAGTTGGAACTGATTGCTCAACTTTGGTCATTTTCATCTACAAACAAATTCACAAGTTTTCCAGACAAATATGGATGGGCTGGTAAATTTAAATTTCAAATGAAAAAATATCTCCCTGTAATGAGTTCACATACCTTTTATTTAGACTTCCAAATGCCAGCATAATGTGATTAGTTTTGATGTTGTTTCTTTCCACCACTTATGAGAAATCACATCATCAATCATATTATCAAAATTAGATGTGGAGAAGACCTAGCGTGTCACCAGGACCCTCCCCTGTGCCTGTAGAGACTTGTTTTAGTCGGTCTCTGTATTTTTTAATATTTTCTTCAATCTAATATTAAACTTCCCTTGTGATCAAGCATCTACCATTTCCATTGTAATGACATAAAGAACGAAAGTTTGTTTTCTTAAGAGGATGCATCTGTGTTTATCTTCTCAGGTTTTTCAATAAGGAAAGCTCATGATGAACACCTAGAAAATAAAGAAAAATTCAATACATTGTGATCAATAATTTCAATTATGAACATTTGCATAGAACTTCACATATGTTACACATTATAGTAGCAAATGATACACAACACAGTAATTATTATTTTATTAGCAAGCATTATCTTTTAACAAAAATTTATTGGGTTTCCTTATGAGCCTTCAATTTGTAATGCATATATAACATGTGTGCACTATGTATCATATATATTATACTTTTAAAAATGGCTTATTGAGAGTTTATTGAGCAGTTAACTTGAGATATAAATAAGAGATGCATTTATTTTTCTCCAATATTTGTCTTTAGATTTGTTCTGTCAAATTGTCTTCTCATGTCCTTCGGTAAAAATGTGTATACATTTTGAATACCAAAATCCCAGTCCATATTACAATTCTGAACTCCAGTTTATGAGTGCAAATACTGGAGCCTGACTCTATTCATTTGAATCCAAAAATCCCTATTAACCATCTATTAGCTCTGGTTTCTTGGGTTAGTTTCTCACACTGAAATGAACTCCATTTTCTCAGCAATGCAATGGAGATAGGAAAGTAGCCTTATATCATATAGCTCTTGTGATTTTCTATACATGGATAACTTGGAATATTGCCTGGTATAGAATGAAAGAGATAGAACTGTTAGCTATTGTTATAATAATTATTATTTTCATTATTATCATTCATCACTTCCCTCAGCACACACTTAATCTGTGGCTCAAAGAGATCTGAAGTTGAAAGGGCCTTCGTTTTCATTTTCATCCTATTCTAGTATCTGTTCCCTTTTAAAGTTTCTTCTGTGAAGGATGGAAAGGGAAATAGGTGAGGAAGACATTTTCTCAGGCTTGTTAGTTGTGGAGGTATCCTTAATCTAACTCTGGCTTGGTCTGTTCTGGTCATTATTGGCATCTCTGCCAATGGATTGATTTCCACATGGTTAGTGCAAGGAGCTTTGTTGATGCAACGATCAGCTCTAATCTAAAACTCTCTACAATGGTTAGCCTATTTAGAGAAGGCAGTCATGTTTCTCTTCAACTCTTATGAGTGATCCATGCCTCCAATATGTTGTCTTGTTTTTAAGATTTGGCCAGTACCTCTTTTAGGGTACCTCAAAGAGCTGGTCTCTCTGGAATCTGGAATAACTGATTTATTAATGTTCTTTAAGTGCTGCAGGAAACTGGTATGAGGTGAGACATTGCCCCATCTTTTTCTTAGGCCTATTGTAATTGTGATTCCTTTATGTCCTGTTGTCAAAGACAAGTCTCTCATCTTCAGAAATCTCCACTGGACCCTAATCTCTATGTTCTTATGCATTCCTAACCTTATTCTCTACAAACAAATCTTACTTTTACCTTGACTGATTCTGTGGTTCCTCAGTCATTGAGCATGGAACAGAGATGCAAGTCTTTCCTTCTTTCAGACAATGCCAGTCTCTAGAAGATTGCTTCTATCACTGTGACAGCTTCCCAAAGGAGTGGAAAAACACCTCCTTTCTAACCATAAACACTATTGGCCCTACAATGTCAACCATTCTCAGTCAAATTTTCTTCTTTCCAGTCTTAGTTTTTAATCAGAAAGGGGATAGTGGAACATATTGTTTTGGGCACCTGATAGTATAACCAGTTCTGCTGCCCCAAAGTGTGATAAGAAATGGCAGGACCCAGTCATTGCAAGTTATCTTATGCATGCAGACAACTCAGTATCAATTTGTCTTTGGCTTTGGGCCTCAGACACTAAATCCAGGGCAAAAGAAAAGTCCCATTCAATTTTGGTTTATATATTTAATGTGTGATATATAAATCTTAGTATGTAAACATTAAGCATATGTCATATATTTATGCAGATTGATATTAACATTGAGATTAACTATTAGGTTGGCTGGCATTATAGTGGACTCTAAATATGTTCCATGCTTAATTATCAAAGTTATTTGTAAGTTAATTATTATTCCTTTTTATACAGAAAAGAAAGCTGCAACTCAAGAGGTTTAGTGTTTGTTCTCAATCACATAATCAATAAGTGGTAGAACAAAGACTTTAGCCCAGGTTGCCCTGTTCCAAAGTTCAGATGTAATATAGCACTTGCACATGTATGTAGGGAGTTAACAAGAACCATATATGGTGATAAATTGAAGAGATTCCATAGCTAATGCCCCATAACTGATATTTGTATTTTGAAATTTGCATAAAGGAATCAAGTCAATAGATCAAATCCAGGTACTTGGTTCTGCTCAGTTTCTCGGTAGCCTTTAATAAGCTCATTGGTAGCAGCCTCATAGGTCTTGAAACTTGAAGGTAAAAAAACATAACAAAATTTTGTTAGTATAAAAACCAACACAAGACACGTTCCCTCCTTTCTCAGAAGCAGGAAGTAGGAAGGACTCTTCTTAATTAACCATATCAAATCAACTATACTGGGAGAGGCAAAGAGGGGAAAATGCTGCATTTGGCCAAATGGACACATTATCAGGAAATGCAATGAGGGTGAGGGAGTGAAGGGGATTTTTCGCATTGTTAGAGAATGTGCCACTTTTTATAAACAAATACTTATATACTTAGAACCAATGTATTTATCACATATTATGCCTGAGGAATGTGACAAGAGAAAAATGGAGCTCCAAAGCTTTGCAAACCAGGTGATTTTCAATACATCATAATTAACACAGGTAAACTCACGAATAAATTGTATGTAAATGGTAAAGCAGCAAATAATCCTGTGTATGTAATTGAATGCTCCAAGAGATGACAACAAACTCTAGCTGAGGACCAAACACTTGTTTGGGGCTCTTACCAAGGTAAAAGTTAATTTCATTTCTCATGGGCCCGCCTGCTGGAAATGCTGGCATGTTGGCAGAGTGCAGTCCTGTGCCCGAGTAGGCATGCAACTTCCTGCTTTGTCCAGTGCAGTTTAGGTCCACCTTCTTGAAACCAGCGTATTTAAGCAGTTTACTGACATCACTATGATGGAATTCAGTAGAATGAAGGCAGAGGGTAGGGAAGGCTATCTGAAGGCCAAACCATTAAGTCAAGGGAATCCCAAGTTCCCTTGGGATGGGTTTTTAAAATGTAAGAATTTGAAATAATGTACATAGCACACCTAGTGGATAGTAGTTCCTCAAAAAATAATGACTACACCATTGTCTTATGAGTTGCTCTTCCTAAGCTTATATAACCTAGGTGACATAAATATACATTCTCATTTTAAAAGAAACAATTATAGAAGTCCCCATTACTGTCCTCTTGGGTCATCTAGAAGTAAACCACAAATAAACCACCTTCTCAAAGAGATTCTGCTTTTTCCATTTTACCAATAAGAAAATTAAATAGGGGCTGTCTCCCTTGGTATGAGCTGCTATAACCAATTACCACGGAGTGGGTAGCTTATAAATGATGTAAATGTATTTCTCACAGTTCTGGATTGAAAGTTTTATATCAGGGTATTAGCATGGTCAGGTACTGGTCAAGGCTGTCTTGGGGTTGTAGAGTGCTGACTTCTCATTCTGTCCTCATATGATGGAAGGCTTGAAGGGACATTATGGGGTCTCTTTTATTTACTTATTTTTAAATTTTATATTTCATTATTTATTATCTAATATTTAGTTAACATACAGTACAATATTAGTTTCAGGAGTAGAATTCAGTGATTCATCACTTACATACAACATCCAGTACACATCACACTAAGTGCCCTCCTTTATCAACACCCATCTAGCCCATCACTCACCCCCCTCCCTCCATCAACCCTCAGTTTGTTCCCAATCCTTAAGAGTCTCTTATGGCTTGTTTCCTTCTCTCCTTTTTTCTTTTCTTCCTTCCCATATGTTCATCTGTTTTCTTTCTTAAATTCCACATATAAGTAAGATTATAGGATATTTGTCTTTCTCTGACTGACTTATTTCACCTAATGTAATCCACTCTAGTTCCATGTGAGTCTCTTTTATAAGAAAACTAATCTCTTTCAGTGGCTCCCAGTATGTACAGAATTAACACTCTAGGGTGATATACAAAACTATTCATACCCTGGCCTTTCCTACCTCCTAAAATATTCACTACACGTGTTCTATGCCATATTCATAATCCTCTGTATTTCTCACCTAGTGTCTTTGTGGCAAAGTAGCTGGCTGTCCACTTAAATTCATATTCCTTCTGTAGTATACAGTTATCACTAGGATGTAGCTTCCCAGATAAGATCTACATCTTCAGCCCATTTTCATCCCATTCCTACCCATGAGACATATGAAGAAGTGACTGGTACCACTCTCAGCTAAGGTTGCTAGAAGCAGACGTGTCTTCTCTAAACTCTTTTCTCTTCTACTTATTGGCTACAGAGTTTTTGAAGTCTTAGGAGTTGTTGAAGTCATCAGTTGGAAGGACCTTTCATTCTAGAAACATCAGTCAAGGATAGCTGATTTCTGACCAGGAATAGCCACTGTGGACTGTTATGTAGTGAGAAATTAATTTCTATTTCATTAATCTACTGAAAATTTAGCAGGTCTATTTAGCTATAATATCTGGTATTACTAAACTGATATATCATTCCAACTAGCCAATCTTTCTAGCACGTTATTCTCATTACAGGTATCCATTGTTCAAAGATGAGCTTAAAGGCAACCTCCTTCATATCTCCTCTTGAATCCCTCAGTCCAGTTAATATCTTCCTCCCTTACATTTCCTTAGCTGTTTGTCTTATATTATAATTAATCTTGTCCATGGAAATATTTGCCACTAAATTATGAGCTTCTATGGGCAGGAACTCTGTCTTAATCACTTTGTACTCTCCGGAGTGTCAAACACAGTATCTCACAAACAGTAGGTGCTCAATAAATGTCTGTTACATTAAATTGAATAAAATCAAATTCATATATCTGAATGATTAATATGTTTCTTTCATTCAAGATCTTAAAGCTGGTATGAAAAAAAGAAATCTATTACTTCAGTCTGACTCTTTAACTTGGCAGATTAGAGTGGAATAAAAATGTGTTCTGAATAAAATGAAAACGCATTGTTTTACATAAGATATAGCAATTTTGAGAAATACATTGATTTAATGTACTTAGGCCAGTGAAAAATCTGTTGGTTTAAGCTAACTGCCATTAGTTTCAATTAAAATGTATCGATTTGGGTAAATGTTGGTTAGGATAAATGTTGCCTGACTGTGGAAAAAAAACATTTGCTTAAGCTTGCCTCGGAGCAGAGTCAGAGAGAGGTGGGGGAGCCGTTGGAGGTAGCACAAGAGTGAGCAACGAGGCAGATTTTCCTCTTGTGCCTGCTTCACTAGAAGAGGCCAAAAGAGAGTGCCAATTAATGGGTCACCGTCCTTTGACTTTATATTAACTATAATCCACATGTGAGTAAAGCCAAACTGAAACTCACGTCTGCTTAAATGAAAATGCTTCGATGGAAGGCCCAAACAGGTCAGTTCCATTAATTCATACAAAAAAGTGAAGTAATTCAGTTTTCTGAGTTCACAGTGACACAGCAACTGAGTTTAGATTGGGGGACAACATTTTTTCCACTTTGTGACAAATTAGTTTAGATGCTTTGAAGATTAAACAATATGACAAAGCCATTTTTTCCCCCTGATGTGGCCATAAACAACTGCATATTGGTAAGTTCCCATAGTTCAGTTCAGTAGATACTGCCCAAATTCTGTTAAAGAAAGAAATAGATTATACTTTGTTTTCACTGATATTTTAAATTAGATTTATTTGTTTTCCTTTCTCATCTTTAAGGACAGGCACTACACACACAGAAGCACAAAATACATGCACAGATGCTCACAGACAAAAGCACCCTTCTTGTATATATGTAGGTATGTGTCTATGGCCATCATCTATTGTGCCGTATTTACAATCTCAAGGAGGTAAAAGCCTAAAACATACACGTACTCTGTAAATATTTGAGAGAGGGCAGACACACAGGCATGAAGATACTAAGTGGTGGTGGATAGTGGATTCTAAGATTAGAACAGAGGGAACAAAAAATAATGGAATATTTCAATTAATGAATTTACTTAACCATTTGGATGTTTTTCATTGAAGAAATGAATATCCTTTTTTTCTACGTGTTTTTAATGACTAGATGGGACCAGATGTCTTAGCAATGAATATTGTATAAAAATGTACATAAATCAAACAAATGCATAACAAAGAAATCTCATTGTTAAGGACACAGGGGCGGTGCCAATAAAAATTGGGGAAAGTGATGAAGACATTTGGTTAATATGGCAGTAAGAAATGAGACGGTAGCAATGGCAAGAATCTGTACGTGGAGTATCAGGAGAGGCAAAGATCATTCAGAAGGAGGAGGCAGAAAATACTCAAAATATATAAAATAAAATAGCTGCAAATAAACAGTACAGGTATGTCAAAATACAAATTGGAAAAGAAAAAAAATTTGAAGTAAAAGTGTGTCCAAAAAAGAGAGGGAAGCACATCATGAGAGACTCAAGAATAGAGAGAAAATTGAGGGTTGCTGGTGGGGGGAGAGAGAGGGGGTAGGATAAATGGGTAATGGGGATTAAGGAAGGCACTTGTGATCAGCATGGGTGTTATACATAAGTGATGGATCACTAAATTTTACTCCTGAAACCAATAGAACAAAATAAAATAAAAAATAAAACACTGGTGATTAAAAAACATGTCAGTAAACTCCAGTTCTTACCTCTTTATCTTCTTCTGCCTCTGAAATGGGATACAGTTATTGTTTTAGTTTATTTGGTTTTATTTTGTTTAATTGCAGAGGCTATTTTACTTGCAAATCTTTCAAACCTAGAGAAAAGATATTATCTCAGCTTATTAGAAATGTCAAAATTGTTCATTGGGCGCATGTTTAACTCTATAGTTATTAAACAGCAACAGCTCTCTCTTCTGAACCCTGGTAAGACTCAGGTTGTAGCATTTTAAATTCGGACCACATGTCCCGCATTAAAAATAATTATACAGTGGAGTAGAAATCAGGAGAACTGATTTTTATCATGGGTTCTGTTGTTAATTCCTGGGAAACATTAACAAGCCCCTTAAACTCTATGAGGTTTATGATCTATAAAATAGAGATATGGAAATAACTCTTTTGTTGTTTGCTCTTGCAAAAATAAAATAAAATAGTGCTAAGTGTTACACAATAAATAGAAAAATTGTCACTGAAAGCTTACAATGAACAAGTGATATGCAGGGCAATTTCGCTTACTTTATCTTGTTTTAGCCCAATGGTAGTCATGTGATACAGAAATTATCTTCACTTTTAAAGAAATGAGTCTCACTTGTCAGATGTTAAGCAATTTGTCCAAATGTAAGAATGGTACTAGCAAATATTTTATGAATCAATTGATGAGTTAGTCTTTAGTCCTCTCCTTTGGCATTCCTTATATTTAATTATTTACGCAAAGTAGAACCTTGCCAATTTAACAGTGTGTGTGTGGGGGGGGGTTAGGGGATCTAAGCTAAATAGGAAAAATCTGAATTATGAAATATTTGATGACTATAAATTCACCCAAAGTTTCTTACAACTTGGGAGGTCTGCTTATATGATCAACTTCATGGTATATATTGCCATATAAAGTGATCCCAAATTGAGTTGTTTTTTTAAAATCATTTTTATCATTAAGAATGTTTGATATTCATTTATTCATTCATTTAGTGAACCAACAAATATTTAAAGGGAGCCGTGCTGGGTAGTAGGATTTCAGTGAGAAAAAAAAAAAAAGCCCCAGACTTTAGAGGGTTTCTAGAATAATGAAAAGATGGCTATTACTCAAATCATTATAAGAAGCTTGTGACTTGCCAGTGCCATAAGGCTTGATCTTGCTGAGTGAGCCTACACACATAGAGTTCGCCTCGCGGAGGAAAGGAAGAACTTGAAGTGAAATACACAAAGTGATAAGAGAAGGGAAGTGTGTCCAGGGCAGAGGGAGCAGCATGGGAAAAAGTCTCTGGCAGGTGAGAGAAAGCTGAAATGGTGAGAATAAAGGCAATTCTGCTGTCATGGTATGTGGTCAATATTAAATGCCTGTTTCTCTCTGAGAGTAGCAGAGGTCCAATCAAAAGAGACAGAGGTGGCAAGGTAGATGGAGATTGGAATGAACTGGGGTAGCACAAAACACCAGTGGTGTTATTCAAAGTGGAAGACACTTCACTGGGAAAAGGCCCTTTAGGGGATAAGTAATCCTCTCTTTCAAAAGATAGATGGAGAGTTTTGAGGTAGAGGGTGTAGGCAGGACTGGACTACACCAGGTTGGTCTTGTAGATGACTTTGAAAAATCTATCTTTATCTGAGGAGTAATAAGAAGTGAGTAAAGGATTTAAGAGGTATAAGTTCGGAATGACATTTTGAAAAGCAGTTTCTAGCCATTAAGAGGGAAAAGGATTGGAAAGGAGAATAGTAGGATATTATTGTGGAAGTGTAGGCAAAAAATAATAGTTGGACTAGGGTGGTGATGATGGTAGTGGAGGAGAAGAGACATAAAGAGGCATGAGAGCTATTTTGTACCCCAAATGGAAAAGATTTGTTAAAGGGGATTTGTCTGGGGAGTAATGGAGGTATCAACGATGATTTATGTCATTGAGAATGAGAAATGGTTTGATTTAATGAACTGATAAAACTGGAAGAGAACCAGGTTTGGAGAGGGAGGATGACAAGCTAGTGTTGGAGCCTATTGAGTACCAGATGCCTTTGAGGTTGGCCAATGATTTGCCTCCTTATGACTATTTCAGAATTAATTCCTAGGCTGGATTTATCCAAGCTATATTGTTTATACTACATGATCATATGGAATTTTTTGTTCAAAAATCTACTTGTCAAGTAAACATTATAAATTTCATAATAGTGGAATATAAATCAATGCAGCTTTAGTGTGCTTGTGACTGTCTAAACTGCTGCTCTATTCAGAGATTATTTTAGACTTTCGAAAGTTGATTTTTTGTTTGGCCTTTCTTATTTATTTCTGTATTGTGTTTCTGTGATGTAATTGCCAGAACTTCTGAATAGCTTTTACGGTAACTGCACTTGAAATAGTGCGATGGGATTTGATGGCAATCTTTCTTAAGTCTAAACAGAACTGACTTTTTTACACTATCATGCATGTGAGGATTCATCAGCAATATCGTAAACATTTCACAAAGGCAGGAAATCATGTGCAAGCAACTTTGTAAAGAAAACAGCTTTGAAATGATTTGCATAGGACCACTTAGTTAGAAGGAGCTGCAGTTTCACCTGGATTACCTTGCCTTCCAGTAAAGCCACAAGAAAAACAGTTCAGTGGAAAGAATGTGTCCTGTTTAAATAAGGCTTAGAAGAAAATTCCTTATTCATTTTTCCTAGGTTTTCCCCAAAATGTAGCCACTATTTACCACCCCAAAAGTTCTTCTTTACTTCATGTCTAAGATCTTTCTGCTTGTGGTAAAATTCTTCTCTTCTTCAATTTTTTTTTTTTCCATTGAATGAGTGGTTTTTTTAAAGGACACTTTCTAAGTTCAAATCTGCTAACTACTTATGGCAAATATGCAGGGCTAAACAATATTGCATTTTAAGTGGAATCAAAAGAAAATCTACTTATAGGTAATAGCTTAAAATATTTTCATGGATTTTTTTTTGAATATTCAAATGCAAAGAAACATCTTAATTTCTAAAGTGGCTCATGGAACTCATACATAGATAACTCTCAATTATACATAATGCAGGAAAGTCTGCAAGAAGATAAGAAACCTCCAACCAGTAATTTCAAATGTCTTCACTAAAATTTTATGAGGGCAATATCTGAACTGATTTTCACAACTGTTTGTTTCTTTAGCCTCTGCTGTTCTGGTTAAGGAGCTTCTAAAATCAAACAGACAACGGTTTAAAGAGGGAAAGTAAGAGACGACACAGGCAGCCCATAGAAGGTGTACAACACACAAACGGAATTAAAGACAAAAATCAATCTTCAGATCTGTTTACAATGTACTTGAAATGCAATTTTGTATTTTTTTTTTAATTTTATTTATTTGACAGAGAAACACAGCCAGAGAGGAAACACAAGCAGGGGGAGTGAGAGAGGGAGAAGCAGGCTTCCCGCTGAGCAGGGAGCCCGATATGGGACTCGATCCCAGGTCTCCGGGATCATGACCTGAGCCGAAGGCAGTTGCTTAACCAACTGAGCCACCCAGGCGCCCCTCAATTCTGTATTTTTGAATTAAGTCCAAAATATATTTCAAAATACTTCTTTATCACATAGACTTTGATGTAAGAAGGGATCTTATTGGACCTAGTAATTCTCTTGAAACTTAAAATACTTAAAAAAAAAACACATAAAAGTAATTCTACCTGAATTCATTTGGCACTTCCTCGGGAAATCTTCCAGGGCTAGGAAAATCATGATATCTCTATTATTCCATTAAGATAAACACAATCAACTGGGAAAACACTTCAGCTTTGCTTTTATTTTGGCAAAACAAGAACTACATCAAACAAAACCAAAGTGTTAGTACAAGATTACTCAGGATCTAATAACTCTGGTTGTTATTTCAAGTACTAAAATAAATTATCTGCAGTTGCATGGGTACTATATATGGCTGCATGGACCAGGAGATTTGGGCTGTCTAAAAAGATAACTATACATTTGAAGTGAAAGCTATTGCCATGAAAATTTTAATGGAACAGTACTATTTTACTCTACTGATATTGATTAGTGTGCTTCATATATCACCTTTGAGTCCCATCAAGATTTGAAACCCATGAAATCTAAGATTTCACGCTTTCACAACACAGAATCATGATGTCTTAGAAACAGAGAAGACCATCTCCATCCTTGGGCTCGTAAGACTGTTTCAGTTTGGACAATGATTTATATGGCCACTCTGGTTCATCAGGAATTCTGGTATGACCTATTCCCTAATGGAGAATCTCAAAAGGTGATGGCTATAAGGAGTAGGAACAGTGTGAGGACAGAAGGACATAGCAGGTCATATCATCCAGATATACTTCTGAAAGGAATAGTTTCTGGAAGCTCTCTCTAATGATTCATATGTGTTAGAAACAGCTGAACAAATTGCTAACCCCTTTTTGTCATTAAGAGTCATGACTATCAGAAAGACAACTAGAACCAATAGCACCAGGCTGGAGATTCCTTAATAAGCACAGCTCTTTGTGAGTTTCCAGCTTGGAAACATTACCAGCATGGAAAGCATGTTATCCATGGTGCATAACAAATTACCAAAAACAAGTCATTATCTCACAGTATCTGTAAGTCAGGAGTCTGGGCATTTTGCTTCAGGGTGTTAACTGGGCTGTAACCAAAGTGCCTATAGATTGTCTTCTTATGTGAAGGCTCGACTGTAGAAGGATTCAGTTCCAAATTCACTCAGATTATTGACAGAATTCATTTCCTTGTAGCTGTAGAACTTGAACTTTCTGTTTTGTTTTGTTTTGCTGTGTTGTGTTGTGTTGTGTTGTGTTTGTTGGCTACTGACTGGAGGCTACCAACTCCAAGATAATATACACAGTTCTCTGCCCTGTGGTCTGCCTTATAGGCAGTTTACAACATGAGGGCTTGATTCTTCAAGGTCAGGAGGAGAGTGAGAGTTAGCTGGATAACAAAATGAAGTGTTAAATAATATAAACATGATCTAGGAGGGACATGTCAGCATGTTTGTCATATTTTACTGTTTAAGCAAGTCACAGGTTCCACTCATGCTCAAGGAAGGAGACTATGTAAAGATGTGAATTGCAGGAGGTGAGAATCATGGAACCATTACAAGATTATTTTAAGAGGTCGTTGGAAATTACTGTCTTGATCTACACTTTCTTAGAAAAGAGTAACACTTTTCCAGAAAGAAACTTAAAGTCTTGAGAGTCTTGAGGTATGTATTATAAATTTGATTTTAATCAGAAGCTTTGTTTCTCAGGTGATCTATCTATCTATATCTATCTATCTATCTATCTATCTATCTATCTATCTATCTATCTATCTATCATCTATCATCATCTATCATCTATCTATTGTCATCATCATCATCATATATAATCTATCCTCTATCCTCTATCAATTATCTGTCATATCTATCATTTATCTATCATCTATCTATCATCTATCATCTATCTACTATCTCTCTTCATTTTTTCATACTTAGTTCCATGCTTATTCTTCTAGAATGCTTTTTCTGTATCTTTCTTCTATTAGAACATTCTCAAATTGTATGAAATCAAGCTTTCCCTAAATTACACTAGTTCATAGGAATTTCTCTCTCCTCTTCAAGTCAGATGTGTATCAGTTTGAATTCTGACTCTATCACTTATTAGATTTTATGAGCTAGGGCAAGGTATTTAACCTTCCTGAGTATCAGCCTCATTATTGATGTGAGAATAGTATTATTTGCTTCACCTCTTTATTGAAAAATTGAAATGTAATTACACACAAATACTCTGGCCCACAGAACATCCAACTCAAATGTTTATTTTATCCCCTAATTTTCTTGTCTACTCTTATGTCATTCTTTTGATACTCAATTTTTATTAGTCTGTATAGTTCATTTTATTATGTGTATGAGTACATATATCTGGGAGATATATGTGAATAACCATTACACATTGTGTTCTGTTGGGTGGGAACTTGAATTTGGTTTTCCATGTGGTGATGGATGTGTGGAGATCCATCTTCATTCTCTTTCCCAATCTCTGGAATAAATTGCAGCACAGTAATGAGATAGGACTAGTCAAGTTATACTGCTCCAATATTTGATTACTTTATTATAGAATTCATTTTATGGTGCCTATCCTTATTGTTCTGGGCCCTGTTATATTCCAATCCTTGGGCCTCTTTCTTTCTTGCACTTCATAGTAGACTTTTGGAGCTCTCCAGGGAGGAAAATATTCAGGGTCCTAGCTAATGGTTTTAGGTAGCAGATAGTTCTTTATGACTTCTGTCAGAGAATTAATTAATTGATTGATTGATTTATATTTTATTTATTCGAGAGAGAACAACAGAGATAGTGAGAGAGAGAGCACAAGAGGGGAGGAGAGGAAGAAGCAGGCTCCCCACTGAGCAGAGAGATTGACATGGGGTTTAATACCATGACCCTGGGATCATGACCTGAGCCTAAGTTAGACACTTAACCAACAGAGCCACCCAACCAGAGAATTTTTATTATGTAAATTCCTTATTGTATAATTTAAATGGGAAAAAGTGTATGTATGTATTTTAAGTAAGCTCTAAGCCCAAAGTGAGGCTTTGAACTCACTACCAAGAGATCAAGAGCTGTATGCTCTACTGACAGCCAGCCAGGTACCTCAAGTATATTCTTAAGGAACCTCCTGGCACTTGGTTTTTGAGTTTACCTCCCTAAAATTAATAGTAAGTAGCACAAGATATTTCCTCCCAAAATAGTAACTTTTAGAAATTTTTTTCCTTAAAGTATTAATAATTTTTATTATTACATAAATAAAGGCATAGACATGACTTCATGATTTTGTAATTTCAAATGGAATAAATGAGTTATACAGGCCTGAATTCCAATTCTGATTTTACCACTAAGTAGCTGGCTGACTAGGAGCAGATTGTGTTTATCTTGAGTTCAGGTTCCTTGTTTCTTAACTGATGGATTTTGGTGAAATGATTCTGAAGTTCCCGTCAGCTCTATAATTTTATACGTTTGGAGAGTTAGTTGCACTTCCATTTATTTAGTCCTATTTATAAAGTTGCATTCATCCACATTTTATTGTGACTTTCATTTTTCTCTTTCTTTATTCCCAAGTTTGTGTATGTGCTGGTTTTGGAACACATTATGTTTCCTGTTAAAGTCTCATCCATTTTCACATATAAATTTGTGCTGGTCAGGAGGTTAAGTAAGATACAGATTTCCAACTAAGAGAGGATAATTAGGGGTCTTTTGAACACATTTACTTCAAAGAGACTAGAACTTCTCTCTGTTATCAACACCAAGTATACAAAGGAGGACATCAATAACAATCAACACGGATTTCAAGATTGAATCTAAGCAAAAAGTTTTAAGTTGTTTATTCAGAAGTAGAAAGAGGTGGGCGCAGGGGAGGACCATAGGTATCTTTTAGCATTAAAGCAGTAGAAGTTTGCATTTGAACAGAAAAATTGTCTTGCAGAATCTGAGCACATGCAGTAACTGACTTCTAAATTCCTGATCTACAAGACGTTCTTCCTGAATGTCTAGAGTATTAACGGATGGGAAAGATGGCCAGCATATGTCTATCCTGTTCTCGACACTGATCACAGACACATCTGACAAGGCTGCTATCCAGTCATTCAAGTGTGGCCAAAGGGGCTCATTTCTGACCTACAGTCTGTTCCATGCTGACTACAAATACAGTTTGTCTTCTCAGGGCCAGCAAAGCCACCTGTGGAGCCTGTCACTCAGGAATTGACAGAGACACAGTCACTTTGCTTTCAAAGTTGCGTCATGACTTTATTCAAATTTACATTTTCCACTTCTGGGAAATGCATGGTCCCCCTACTGATCATTTCTAAATGTCAGCTGGGATTCGTGCCTTCTTTATTTTTTGCTGATTAATAAGCGTTAGTAAAATCTTTGAGCCTAAGAACACTGGCACCTGGGTGACCATCTTCTATGACCCTCAATCACAGAGCAAAAGAAGAAAGGCTCACACAAGGAAGTGATTTGCCCAAGGCCGATTAGGAAAAGGCAGAAGTGGAATGATATTTTACATTTCTTAACTTTTGGTTCCGAAAACTTTCTCTGACTTCGTGCCATGTCTATGTGATTTCGTGGGTGAGTTTCGTTCTGATTTTTTTTTTATGTGCATCTGCTGCGACTGGCCCAGTATGACATTCACAGCTCATTATTATCATTAATATCCTCATATGATGAATTTGATAATGAGCAGTGAATAAGGTAAATAATTATAGTTATCCATGCTATCTCCTTATACTGATTTTGCTCAAAGTACTAATCATATGGATAGAATACTTTATAGATTTAAAAGGTACACTCATATATTTCACTGCTTTCATATATGTGTAGTTCCCACTTAAGACAACCCTGTGAATTCAGCAGTGATTGGATCCAAAGGCTGACTATGACTATGGCAGCAGGTTCACCTTGTCATATAGAAATACCTATTTATCAAAGTGTAGGAGTGAAACAGTTAATATAAGCATTCTGATTAATAATGATGCTTTAGACACACTATCTAGACTTTTTTAAACTGCATCTAAAAAATTTATTCAAAGCCACTTCAAACAGGATTTCATTCTGCTTCTCATCCCATTTTACAATTCAGTTATCAAAGGTTTTGGTTAATGCTGCAGTAACATTTTACATTGAACTGAAACGCCAGACATTTAAGTTAATTTAGTATACGCTTTACTTATTTCATAAAGAAGTTTAAGCCACTTACGATACAAATAAAATATAAGTAGAAAATAAACAACACATAAACATAAAAAAATATAGATCATAAAGACAAGTTTAGATGTTAATTGGATTTTATATTCACCTCTCAACTTCTACAAAGTAAAAACAAAAGAAAAATCATATATACATTATACGATATTTATAACATATCAAGAGGAATCTGGCAATATTAAAAGGATCTGGACTTCTGAAGACCGGAATGCACTGAAAAGGAACATAAGTATACTGAAAATGGTTTACTCTTGCCTTAGTAATTGAAAGGGCATTTGGGATATGCCAAGCCCTTGGAATGTTGTACTAAATATTTCCCGTAAGGTTGCAATATGGAAGATGCCATACTTGAATGCCCAATTGCCCAATATACTGGCCTCATTGAAAGACTAAAATAGATAATCGCTATTGTCTCTTTTAGCTCTAATTTCATTGACTGATTCACATAGAAGTTGTGTGTGAGCAACATCTGTGAATTTCAGATTTAAATCTTTTTATTCCAGGCCTCCACACAAGACTAGACATCCTATAACAAATATTCAAAAAATCAGGCAGTGATGATCTTAGTGACTTCTCTGGATGGCTCTTGCTTTATGATACTGAATTAAGTGAAATCAGAGCACTCTCATCTGGAATTTCTTCATTTCTAGCAATTCCTGAGGCCCTTTGTCCCTAAGGGATGCTTTTCTTCATTGTTCTAGAAGTCAAGCTACTAAAAAAGTATTTCCCGGAGAGAGGAGAAAGTGATTTGGAAGAGCTGGACTCTGTCAGATAAGTGAAAACTTTTATAAATAACTGACTTGAAACTGAGAGAGAAAAAGACTTTTAAATCAACGTGCTAAATTAAGAAGCTTAATTTTGGCACTTTGGCTGACTGAGTTGTTTATGGGAGAGTTTATGCTAACAATTCCCCTGCATCCACAGGGCACCAGGAGTGGAAACTGATAAGAGAGCTTCAGGGGTAGGAAAGGACTGTTTCACTCCAGTAGCTGTGTCTTCAAAAAGCACTTAAGGAGTGCTCAATCCAGGTCTGTTTCAGTCCCATGCTTATACAGAGATAGCTACACTATACTGACTTCCTCCACTATGTACCCTCCTTGGAGGACAGAACTAGAGCTTCTGTGTCTTATGGACTTCTCCAGGTTACCACTAAAAATACGATAATGAGAGAATTCTGTTAGGGAGAAGGAGAAAGACATTATTGTTGGACATAAGGCCACTAAATTGGGATGTAGACTATGACTCTAACCTCAGGTTCTAACAATAGCTTGGTGAAAAAATTATTTTTCGACTCTGGAGCAGTTCTTTCCATCTAAAGATGGGACTTAGATCTGTTCTGTGATCTCCATAATGCTCTACACCCCTAGAAGTTTCTTATTTATCATTTTAATCTTAAACATATTCCAAGAGTATTCCAATTATTTATGTATTGATGTCCTAAAAACCTATTTGGGTACAGGGCCTAGTAATTTCATTTTGGGAAATTTACATATAAAAATAATGAGACATTTGTGAAAATATTTATCTATCCAAACGTTTATTTCAGCATTATTTGTGGTGACAAAAGTTGGGAACAAATTAACTTCATGGTATAAAGTGACTGAATACATACATTATTGTTTATCCATATGAGGGTATAAGGTACACCTATTTGAATTATATTGTTGAAAAATATTTAACAGTGTTGAACAAGTTCAAGGTGAATTCCAAAAAATAAAATCAGATTACAAATAGTAAGGAGATACCTCAATATTGTTAAAGGTAAACATTGAGTGTGTTATAGATATATGTGTATGAGATGAAATAGAAAAATGACTGGAGAATTCCATTTCAAAATTACAAGTGTGTGTTTCTCTTTGGTAGTTAGTGAGTTTTTTATTATTATTCTAGAATTTTCTGTAAATTTCAATGCTTTTACAAAAACTGATTATACCTGTAATCAGAAATAAACATGATTCATTTCATTTTACTATTGCAGGAAAACAAACAAACATGTACACACTCTTACCTTCCTTCATCCTCCTATCTCCCAACAGCTCAGAAGCATGAAGAAGGATCTTCATGTCTTGTGACAAATGATATGCCATCTCAACAAGTTTCCAATAGTTAAAATCACTTCTATTTATTATGTATATGAACCATAGATGCCAGGGCTAGTGGAGACTCCAGAAGTCCTCTGGTTTTCTCAAGTTATGTTCCTGAGTCTCAGGAAAGCTAGGGATTTGTCAGCTGTCATGAAATAATGACCGAACAAATAAGAACATAAGCTGTCTTTACTCTTTTGTTCTCTCCTTGCAACCCAAGAGAGCTGAAAGAGTTCCAGAAGTCATTTCATTGGCACTTTTTCCTCTTTTTTCCCATGTAGTTACAAATATTAAGAATAAAAATTTTCCAGACCTGACTCACAATGAGGTAGGTAGCACAAAGATATCTGAAAGGAAAATAGTGATGTAAATAAAGTGAAACTATTAAATAATCTAAGACACTATGATTCTTAAAAGGCTGGGGCTGTTCCCACAATGCCAAGTGCAAAGGCTCAAGTACCTTTCCAATTACAAATAGTACAAATAGAATATTTTTGTTGCTTAGCCCTTGAGGAATATAAGGCAGTCTTTTCCTTTGGATATCATGGACATCATGGGACTAGAAAAGCATTCTATTAAATCACTTAGTAATCTAAAAAGTTAGCTTTTCATTGCGGAGTGTGAACAATTACATAAGTTTACCTCTACTCCTCAGCTCAAAGAGCATTTGCAGATCATGTGATATTGCAGCTCAATGATTGTGCTTTGACCATTTGTGGCCAGTGTTTGTCCTCAGGATGTAAGTCACATGGGATACAACATGGCTGACATCCAGAAAGATCAGGAGAACCACACAACTGCTTTGGCACCCCTTCAAGAAGTGCTCAGCAAGGAGCTCGTGATTGCTGACCATCTGGTTGGAAACCCGGCAATAATTTGTGTAATATTAGAGTTAATATGATGTCTGTCAGTAGGAAGCATTTTGTGGGATTGTAATCACCATGGTAGTCCACGTTAGGTAGACCCTTATTATTGTCTTTGTTTTCACTCACTCATTAATTTCTGGGAAATTAATCCTGGACTATTATCTTTCATAGTCAATGTTTTTTTATTGGAAATTAGAATTCAACTTACTTAGTTGCTTATGATCTTAAATGTTACAGGAATAAATAGGTTAAAAAGATTATATAGAATTATCAAATTTAATGCTTCTGAGGATGTTAGAAACTATGGGAACTGTTAGCCATGATTTGTCAGCATGATTCTAAATGTGAAAATTTCTATCCAAGCCTGAATATTTCAGAGTGCATTTATTCATTATAGTTTGTAGAAATATGCACACCTCAATTAGATGTTATTTAAGCTTACATCTCATGCCAAAGATGAAGAAACAGAGGCTTAAGTACATGAAGCAACATTCCGAAGAAGATAATAGCAGAATGAGACCTAGTGCCTCATTTTGAGTCCAATTCCATGTCTTTTCTTTTAAGCTGGCAAAACTTGCTCAGAGTCACATTTTAATGGCTCTTGGGGATTGGGGAAAATACAAAAACCTTTTAACTATCAATTGTTTAAGGGCACCAGGGTGGTGGAGTTTGCTAAACATCCAACTCTTCGTTTTGGCTCAGGTCATGATCTCAGTGTTGTGAGACTGAGCCCTGACTCAGGCTCTTTACCCAGCATGGAGTCTGCTAGAGTTTCTCTCTTCCCCTTCCTCTGCCTCTCCCCCTCACCTTTCTCTCTCTTTCAAATAAATAAATATTTAAAAAAACTAAAAATATAAATTGTGCAGATTAAAATTTTAAGTGGTTACAAGTTGAGTTAGTTATATACCTGATTTTGTAGGCTTATTCTGTTGGTATATATTCTGTTGGCTTATAGCCTTATGTTTCCATTACTTTTGCCATAGACTGAAGAGATTTCCTCTTTCCCAAATTCCTGACTTGGATTTCCCTTTTAACCATCTCAAGTCAAAGATAGAAGTGGTGGTGCTGGAGAGAGCCTATATACTCCCTTTTGCTCTTATGGATTCTTTCAACATAGGTTGAGATAGCATGACCAGTCTCTGACAGAGAAAATGTCCAGCTATGGAGAATAGATGTGGTCTGCTGTCCACAGTTCTGAAATGTCATTTAAAATTTATCCTGAAATAGTGGGTGACTGACAACTTTTCTCAAGAAATCCGAGCAAGGTCATGAGTGAATCATGTGGAGGAGAATGGAAGAAGCACAAAATGGGATGAAGGCAGAGAGAATAGCAGATAAGAATGACCTCCCACTGAATAGAGAGAGAAAAATGAGAGATTTATATTTTGATGTAGCAGTCAGATTTTTGCAGTTTAAAGAAAAGATTATTTTTTTCTCCAGTAAGTTGGCAGACACATGGTACTCCCACCCCCACCCAACTGTATCCACCTCTACCTGAGGTAGGCTTAGGTCTTAGACAGGAGGCATATTTTCTCCAGATAAAACCACAAAGAAGACTTATACATTCCTCTAGATGTTAATTTTAAAATAATGATAGACTTTTTGATAGGTTTTTCTAGAACTGGGGCACAAACAGAAGAAGGAATGACATAAGTAATTAAAATCCTTCATATCTGAGATAGGCACCATGGAAAAGTGGTAGAAAAGAATGATATTTTTATTGCACAGTTTAGTGAGAGAATTATCCACACTGTTAGTTTTTATTGACTTCTGAGCCTTGCAGTAAACAATTTATGTACATTTTTTCACTTGATCCACAAATAATCGTATGGGATTGACATTATTTTCACTATTTTTTTAGATGAGGAGATCAAGACTAACAGAAGTTTTAAAAGATATCCATCGATGCATGTCTTATGTCCAAGATGAAATCCAAACCTCTCTGATTCCATAGTTCATGTTCTTTACAAGTCACCAATATAGGGGGATATATGTGACAACTGAAGTATGGAAAAAATGATGGCTGGGTTTCAGGAAATAACAAAACTGCCAAACTTCTCTCAGCTCTAAACAAGGTGATTTATGGTAGTGAATTGAGGTGGAAGAGACGGAAGGAACAGAAAATAATATCACAACTGAGCTTTGAAGTACGAGAAGAAGGTCATCAAGCATTACAAATAGAGCCAAGGGCATTTGCAAAGTTCTAAATGGTCAGTTGTCAACATAGCTTTATTATGCAATGCACGCTGAGAACATGGTGCATGGTGAGGTGAAGGGATATAAAAAGATACTTGAAGAGTAGGTATTAATTACTATGGAAACTTCTTATCTACTATTAAAGTATTTAAATTATATCCCATGGGCACTGGCAAATAAATCTGAGATTTTACACAGGACAGTAACATTTATGTTGTAAGATAATTCTTATAACAGTGTGGAGTTTATAAAGTCATTCTTCCTATTAGAAATTGATGTCAGCCCATGGTACTGCAGGGTTTTGTGAGATGTAGCATAGAGAAGAGTAGGAGACAGAATACCTGGGGTCTTCAAGTTATGACTTATTTTCTTTTTTTTTTTTTCCCTCCACTGTGTTTTGATAAAATATTTATCCTCTAAGACAGCTGATATTGTACAGACTGGCTTTCATGGGGTTAATTCCATAAGATCCCTTGGTTGTAATATTTATATATCACTTTCCTTCTCTTCTGAAGAAGATAGTATCACTCAGTTACTCTGGCTCTTAATATGCTATTTATGGATTGCTTCGGTCCCCTACTTTTTCACTCTCTCTCTCTCTTCTCTTACCAGCCAGGTAACCATTTTATTGCTCATTTGCCCCTCCACTAGAGAGAAAAGATGTGATAGGCAAACCAGTCAACATTTTATTTGCTTGCAATTCTTGTAAAAAGTTTAGCAATGAGAAAGCATAAAAAAGTAATGAAACAACAAGATCTGAGGATGTTCTGTACATTTCATTTCTCTACACTATGTTCTTTCTTCTAGCTTTGTATAACCAAGAGTCTGATTTAATTTTTTAAAATATTAAACTATATTATACTATTTTCCTTCCTTCCCTTATTTCATTTTCCAGACAATGTAACAGAAGTAAATTCAGCATTAAGTTGTTTCCTATGAATATTACATCAAATTAGTGGCAAGTCTTCAAGTAGAATCCAAATCTTCCAATTCCTTGACATGTGGTTCCAATTCAGTCTAGTTTATACTCTCTAAATATTTTTATGGATTAGACTCATCAGAAATGACTGCAGTTTCAGGATCCACAGAATAATACCACTGGCAGTGAAAAAGGGCACAAATAATAATTACTCCAGAACAATAGGCATAAACCATATTTAGTCTAGGCAATACAGCACATATGGATAATATCTACTTCAATGAAATAAATGGTCACCTTAGTGTATGCCCTCAAAATACCGATTAGAGAGTCTCCAGAGCACAATACTTGACTGAATTTAACATCTGGTATTACTCTACCTAGCTCAAAAAAAAAAAAATGACTGGTTACATGTAAACTCAATTACTAAGGGACTCCATGGACACTGGTAATCGGTGCTCAAAAGCACTGATGGGAGAAGTTGGCCTCTGATTCCTTTACACCTCATCAAAAATTCCTTTCATTTATTTGTTGATTAACTGTTTGATTCATTCTCAAAAAATGAGCACCTACTATGTTTCAGGCTCTGTGCCACAACCTTAGCAGCGGACCAGGTACAGTTTCTATCCTAGAGTCATTCACAATCGAGTGAGGACAGATTAATAAACAATATTTACCATGCACAAGGGTAAATGCTATTAGAATAATTAACAATGGTTTCTGAAACACACAAGATGGGAAAGATAAAAAGCAACTTACATATCCTTGAGAAAGTGTCCAAGACTGCTCTAATGAATTCTCCAGGTGGAAGAGGAAAAAGTAAAGCAAAAACACATAGATTTAAATAACTCTTGTTAGGTATAGTAGCTATAACTGTGCCAGTTACTTATTGTATCCATTAGGCTGTAGCTAGGTTGCTTCAAATGCTAGGGAATTCGGACTTTATCCTAGGAATAATGAAAAACCATCAGTGCTTTTGTTTTTCTTTAAAGTAGGTGAGGGATACAAACACATCATTGTTTAAAAGTGTAATTCTGCTAATAGTATTAGGGGAAGGTGAGCTTCTACAACGTTTTTCCCATGTTTATATATTTTTTTGAAACGTAGGTGTAATAATGTGGTACATACTTAAATGTCCTAACCACGTATATGTTGGGTATTTGCTTTTGTTAGAGATACTGTCCAGTCTTTCTCCTCTCATTTTATTACCCCACTCTTTCATGCTCATATCGTCACCTTAAACATTTTTTCCCCAGAATCATGTGTCACAGTGCCTCTTTTTTTTTTTTAAGGTTAAGTCAGCATTCTTTTTGTCCTTTCACTGTCTCAGAAACTACTTTTGGGATTTTCCTTGATTTGGTTTATTTTTATTGACAAGATGAAGCCAAATAAATATTTTTTCTACCTTTTGCTTGATTTCCATTTGTTCTTGTAGTCTTTGATCAGAAAAAAGAGCTGCTTGCATTATAATTAAATGTGCTGAGCCATTTGTAATTTTCTTAGAATGCTGAAGGCTTCAGTGTCAGAGATGAGGTCCAAACCTGGTTGATTTTTGAATATAATTGAGTCAAATTACATATTCTCATTGTATATCTCAATTTTTAATGAAGCTGAAATAAGAAGGGGTTGTAAGGGTATACAGGTAGTTACAAAATCTTTCATGAGGTAATAGAGAAATAGTGATTTGTGTCTTTCAATATTGTATTTTTAAGTAGAAAAGCTACTTTAAAAAGAAACCAGAGGAAAAATAGAAATTGAAAGAAATATGGGACAATTCCAGTTTCAAAAGGAATGGTCTAATTTCAAAAGATGAACTAAGAGTTCTTTTCCAAATGAATTTTAGAATCATTATTTGCCTTTCAGAAGTAGAGTATATATGTGGGTTTTGGTGGTGCTGTTCCCAGTGGTCTTTCTCATCCTTGTTTGAATAACTTTAAATTTCTAATGGGTGTGGCAGATTTAAAAAGTGGCGACAATATTTTTTAGCTCCTACCATTAGGAATATATTTCTCCACTTCTTGAAACTTAGTTTGGACATATTACTTGCTTTGACCAAAAGGACATTAGGAAACATGATAGAGCCCAGGGTTGAAAGGTACTTTCCATTATTCTTGCTGCTTTTGCAACCCAGCTACCTTGTATAGAATCTGATATAGCCTTCTAGATTCTGGAGAAGGGTAGCCTTGTTGCAAATTACCAGAAATATGAATAAGACCAGTGAGCCCCGAGTCAATCCCGCAGCTCACTGCAGTTGTGCAAGTAAATCCAGCTGAGCTGATCAGAACTCTCCAACTGAGCTCAGCCCAAACTGTCGACTCATAGAATTATAAGTGAATAATCAATTATTATTGTCACTAAGTTTGATGTTGACTTAGAAGTATCAAAAACGAATACACAGTTCACTGTGTCTCCGCTTGTGATAGGCTGAATTTTAAATTGGTTGTCAAGGTTCTTACCCCTGCACACCCTTTGTAATCTGGGAATATCAAGGGGCATTACTCTTAGGCAAAGCTGAACAGCTTTTACAGAATAACTAAGGTCTCTGATCAACTGACTTTGAGTTAGTTAAGGGGAGATTATTTTGAGTGGATCTGACCTAATAGTATATGCCCTTAAGAGATCAGAGGGACTTCAAGCAGAAGCAGATACTTTTCTTTTGAAAAAGTAATCTGTAGTGTTGTAGAGATGATCACATGACAAGGAATGGTGAACAGGTTTTAGAGCCCCCAGCTGATAGCCAATAAGTAAATGGGAATCTTAGTTCTCTAGCCAAAAATGTTCAACCACTGGTAGCTGGGAAGAGGAAATGGTGAGATAGCAATTTGCATTGCTTTAAGCTAACTTTGTGGTGATTTGTGATACACCAAGAGAAAACAAATATACCAACCAAGCCCTTCAACTATTAGGTATGTTCAGAACTGATGATCCGTTTACAGGTTTCTTTGCCAGGTTGTATATCTTGGTAAATGAGAGTAGTGAGATTCCTTGGCTTGGAGAAAGCCATTTTCTCTTCCTCTAGGCTTGCAGAAAATGTAGCCTCCTTCAATGTCATGTGAATATGAAGCAAAGAGGAAGATTTTATCTATAAGTGATGAGCTCTTCAAAAGCTAATGTTCAAGGGATTAGATTATATGACCTCTTGAGGGAATTTCTTGCCCCCATAATGTTGTGGCTCAGAATAATGTCATCTTTTCTTGGTCCTAAAAGTGCTGAAAGGCACTCAAAATTATAAGTCAAAGTGCATGACTGATGGGCTTGTTAATGTTGAGAAGGAAATGGCTTGTTCTCTATTATAACACAAACAAAAGGAACATAACTTCCACCAAGGAAAACAAAGACCAGAGGAAAACTGTCTACTGATAAAATAAATGGCATAATGAAGCCAGTAAAAGTCCCAGCTGGTTACAAACACGATACAGACTAGCCAGATCTCCATGTGGCAGAATGGATGCAGAGCTTTCTCTGACAGAACAATGACAAGAGATTTCAGTGAATATGCATTGATTTAGCAGGGCCTTGGACAAATCCATCTTTACTGAGTGGCATATACAAGTTCCCTGTCATTAAGTACAAATCAAAGCATTTAAAATGCATGCAAGAAAAATTTTTCAGCCCTGCAAGGCTTAGCACCATGCAGAGAGCACCATAGGATATCAAATTTTTATACTGTTATTCCTATACCACTTGCCTGGATCCATCTCACTCTCCACTCCCTAATTTGCGCTTGATTCTTCTAACTTCTGACCTTTTGATGCGTTCACCCAGTCACTCTTGTAGTTTTAGCCTTTGCTTCTTTTCTTGAATATGATTTA
This sequence comes from Spilogale gracilis, assembly GCA_004023965.1. NCBI lineage: Eukaryota > Metazoa > Chordata > Mammalia > Carnivora > Mephitidae > Spilogale > Spilogale gracilis. Next base: position 44,957 of record PITA01002911.1, read on the forward strand.
CATTTCCCCTGAATATGCTGTCTTTATCCCATAATGCTTAATGCTGAGACTGTCTACTTGTTTAGGTGGCCATCTTCTTCATTAAGAGTGCTTCTGACTGAGACAGAATTTAGGCATTGCCACATCCCATGCAAATATTATTCTCACATAACCATTCTAATGCTTTAAAAAGTACCTGGGTTGTCTTTATGGAGAATGAAGATTTTGAAGTAGGATGAGTGGGAGGAGTCATCTATCCATTCAACAGATTTTAATTAAGCACCTACTATATCTTGGAAAAATTTTAGAACCTTAGAATATATCAGTGAACAAAACAAAGATCCCTGCCATCTTAAATTATTAAGATGTAATAGTTATAAGCATAGTATTACTAAAAAATTGGTAGCGAGAAATGGGAGATTGGAATCCATGCAAGAATTTAGGAGCAGAATTGGGGCACCTGGATGGCTCAGTTGGTTAAGTGACTGCCTTTGGCTCAGGTCAGGATCTCAGGGTCCTGGGATCGAATTCCACATGGGACTCCTTGCTCAGTGAGCAGCCTACTTCTCCCTCTCCTACTCCCCCAGCTTGTATTCCCTCTCTCATTGTCTCTTTCTCTGTCAAATAAATAAATAAAATCTTTATTAAAAAAAGAATTTAGGAACAGAATTGAGGCCTTTTTAAATGTTATTGATCAGACTAGGAACTTTATCTACATTATCTATCTCTTTAGATCCTTCCAAAAACCACTTGAAGTAAGTATTATTATCTCTAAAAGTATACACACACTGAATGGTGAAATTTGAATTTGAATCTATGAATAAGGTCTTGATTCAATAAGGTCTAGAACAAGAGGTTTCAAGGCAAAAAGTCCTGAATTTAAGATTTTTCTCTGTTAGCTACTAGGATTGTGACTTTTATGGCCTCTCAGGTAATGTCCCCAGTTAACCATGATCTTTCATGGCCTAAACAGCATAGATCTGAGGTGGTTGTGATGGTCTTTCCATAAATTTGTATTCATATGTATATTCATAATATAAACCTGAAAGAACCTATCCACGTAACGGCCATCTCTAGAGGCAATGCTGACTCACAGAACCTTAAGGAACCTCTTCTACCAATTCAATTCACCTCTAAAATAGGGGGCTTATGGTGTTCTTGCATGGCTTGGTCAGTTAAGCATCTGCCTTCAGCTCAGATCATGATCCCAGAGTTCTGGGATCTAGCCATGTTGGACTCCCTGCTCAGAGAGTAGCCTGCTTTTCCCTCTCCCTCTGTTTCGCTCATACTCTTTCTCAATCTCTCTCAAAAAAATAAATACAATCTTAAAAAAATAAATTAAGGAGTTTATCCTTATTCTATCCCACTCTCCACAATATCATTCCCTAGTTTCTGTATCAGTGGTTCCCAAACTTACAGTATGAGAATCACTTGGAGACCTTATTAAAACATTAATAGCTATGCCCCACTCTGAGTTTCTGATTCAGTCAGTCTGGGGTGGGACCTAAGATTTGCATTTCTAATAATTTTCTGGACAATGTCAGTGCTTCTGGTCTGTTGACTATTCTTTGAGGACCACTCTTCTATGCCTTTACTACCTCTTCCTATCTAATTCCATTCTGTATAACTCTTGACCCCTCATGCATAGTTTTATATCTATATCTATATATTTATATCTATATATCTATATCTATATATCTATATACCTATATATCTCTATATCTATCTCTATACCTGTATATATCAATATATATATGAAAAGAGTCTTCCCTTTGATGGTTCCAATATGCACAAATTTTAGGTACCTTGTTTGGTTCAATAATGCCAGTCATCTGCAACACAGTTCAAATTTCAATTACCATGGTATATTAACTATGAGTGATTGCTTAAAGTACAAACTTCCATGGTTCTTTAGTCCAAAATCACTGTGTGAATAACAGAAGTGTAAAATGACCAATGATGTCAACTCTTTGAAATTTGTTGATTTTTACTGTGTGCATTTGTTAGTTGCTTTACCTGCAGACGTCAAAGTATGTTGTTATTTCACCTCTTGGTCTCCCTGTAATAAAATCATGTGACATTTTACAAAAATGGATAATCAAGAGGAAATTGACCACAAAGATAAAGGTGCAGCAAAGAAATGAAAAGTGATAACAGTGGAAGGGAAATTACAACAAAATGTAAATGGAGTAATAGAAGAAATTGCTGACTATGGATTATATAGATACTCACTATTTGAAAGGCTCTAGATAAGAATCCAGAGGAAATTAGTGAAGGTGAATTTATCAACACACATAAAGAAAGTAGTTATGATGAAAAAAATGACAAATCCTAGTAGAAGTAATGCCCAGCAAAACTTTACATTAAAGGAACTTTTAAAGATATTTAATGAGGGACGCCTGGGTGGCTCAGTTGGTTAAGCAACTGCCTTCAGCTCAGGTCATGATCCCAGAGACCCGGGATCGAGTCCCACATCGGGCTCCCTGCTCGGCGGGAAGCCTGCTTCTCCCTCTCTCACCCCCCCCTGCTTGTGTTCCCTCTCTGGCTGTGTTTCTCTCTGTCAAATAAATAAAATCTTTTAAAAAAAATATTTAATGACATTGGAAGTTCAAAAGATAACATTTTGGAAGGTGGTACAAACTTAAAAAGTTATATATCAATTTCCAAGATGTAGAAAAGATGTTCACTCCATATTTTTAAGTTATAGGACAAGAAAAAGAGAAGCACTGTTCAAATTATTCTTGAGTACATAGAAACAACAACTTTTTTTTCTAATGTTTTAATTATAGTGTGTTAAGTATTAGTTTTACTGTGCTTTTTAAAAAAATTACCTATATATCCATAGCAGTCAGTAAAAGACTTTAAAATGTTATCAGAAAATTTTTAAAGGTCACAGAAGAGTCATAATTCTTCCTTGATGAAGTTTATTCTGTAGAATTTCAACTTATATGGCAGTTTTTGCAGTTTTGTGCTGCCATACAAACTGAGAAATACCAGGACCTGTTTATTTCTTCTTAAATATAGAAGAGCTCCACCCCCCCACTTTTGGTTATAGTGGACCAGCTGGTAGGTATCTATACTAGAACATTTACCAGAGTCCATGTCTTTACCTCTTAATTATCTTCCTCAGGATCAGTTCCACTTTAGGAATACTATATGATTGGAATTTACTGCTGTGTTATAACCAGTGATATTGGTAACCTACAGTCACACATTTCTTACCGAGTTTCCACCCTTGCCCTCTTCCTAAAAGAAGTGCACAGTCTGGAGAGCCCATTCCCCACTGTGCCATTCTTATATGTCCATAAGTTTCTTTCTTTTCTTTTTTTTTTTTTTAAGATTTTATTTATTTGATGAGAGAAACGCAGCCAGAGAGGGAACACAAGCAAAGGGAGTGAGAGAGGGAGAAGCAGGCTTCCTGCCAAGCAGGGAGCCCGATGTGGGACTCCATCCCGGGTTTCTGGGATCATGACCTGAGCCGAAGGCAGTCTCTTAACCAACTGAGCCACCCAGGAGCCCTGTCCATAACTTTCAAAAGTAGTTTCCTAGAGCTGTCATGACAAAGTACCACAAACTGGGTGGTTTGAAAAAGCCAAACAACAGAAAATTATTTTCTCACATTTCTAGTTTGGGTACAAGTCCAAAAGTCAGGATATTAGTAGGACTATGATCCCTCTGAAAACTACAGGGAATCCTTCCTTACCTGTTCCTAGCTTCTGATAGTTTGCTGGCAATTTTTGGCATTTCTTGGCTTGCAACTGCATAATTCCAGTCTCTAGCTGTGTCATCGCATGGGAGTCTCTGTTCTTCTCATGGGCATCTTCTAATGAGGGTACAAGTCATTTTGGATTAGGGGCCCATCCTACTCCAGTATGAGTTAATCTTAACTAATTAATCTGCATTGCTCCTATTTCTAAATAAAGTCTCATAATATTCACCCTTACTGTTACACCATAAGACCCAGCTGTGGTCCAAATACTTTGGCCATGGCATATAGCCTCTTAGCCTCCAACACTTCCATAGTATATTTGGAATATTAATTTTTAGGCACAGAGTAGTTAAAAGGATTAATTAAACATATTCGTAATGCATGTGTTAAAGGTTCATGGCTCCTTAAACATTAGTTCCTTCTGAGCACCTCCCCACCCAAGCACTTATAAATTAAATCAATCATTGAACACTTGACATTTACTGTCTTATATTACTGATAAATGCCACTGTCTCTGTTAGATCACCTAACTAGATTGTAAAAACACAAAATAATTGTGTACTGTATATGACTTTGTATCTCCAAAGAACCTAGAACTTGGCTGAATACAATAAGATGTTTTAAAAAGCTTTACAGGTTATCCCATCACTGAATAAAGTTAACTGCATATGAAAGCATATTATGACTCTGGTTCCTAAATAATTAGATCAAGATAAAAATCAGACTTCATAATTGAAATCTGAAAGAAGAAATAGAAACTAGCAGAATTATTGCATATACACTTTTACTTTTTTTTTTCCCTTTTAGGATAACATGGGAATATGATTATTAAGCAAAACTAACAACATTTTTATCTGCAAAAGTTTTTCTATTCAGGTAAAGGTAAAAAGATTATCACAGTTTTGAAGGGGGATAATTACCTTACAATTGAATGATTTGGGGTAGAAGTTGAGAAATTCTGATATTAGATTTTTCTGGTCATAAGCTTCTAAAACAATATATTTTCTTAAAAAGAGAAGGTGGGGAATTATTTCCTGGGACATTTAAAATGTTTAATGGTAGGATATCTCAGAAAATATATAGGAAATATCAGTGAAACTGGATAAGAGAACTCAAAATAGCTTTAAGTATACATAAGCAATCAATATACAAGAAGAGTGTCACTTAAATTCATTGGAAAAAATATGAATTTTGTAATAAATAGTGCTGGTGAAATTTGCTGTCCACTTGAAAGACAACAAAGGAAGACTATGGTTACACAATTTTGGAGAATAAATAGATTTAAAATTTCAATGAAAATGTAAAATGTGAAACTATTAGAAAAATTTAGGAGGATCTTTGTTTAAACCAATCTTAAATGCAAGTACATTAAAAACAAAAAGAAGGAGAAAGATGTATCATGCAAACACTAACAAAAGAGAATAGCTGGATTAATATCAGATAAAGTAGACTTGAAAACAAGAAATATTGTCCTGGATAAAGAGAAATACTATATAATGATGACATAGTCAATTCTCTAGGAACACATAAAAATCTAAACATGTATGCACTTCTCAGCAAAGTGTTAAAGCACACAGTGAAAAACACAGAAATAAAAGGAAAAATAGAAAAAAAACCCTAAAAGAGAAAATAAAGATGTAGAAGAACCAAATTACTATGTAATCAATAGCTCTATCTGACTTTTATAAAAGATCTCATTCAACAACATCAGAATACATTTAATTTGCAAAGGTACATTGACCATTCTTTAAGACAAACTATATTCTGGGTCATGGGAAAAATCCTAACAGATCTAAATATTAGAAATAATATGAAGTATATTTATTTACAGTAATGGAATGAAAACTAGAGGTAAATAACAAAAAGATAGCTGGAAAATCTCTAAATATTTGGAAATTAAACAACTCATGTATAAATTAACACAACTCAAATAGGAAGTCTCAAGGAAAATTGGAAAATATTTTAGATTGAATAAGAATAAAAATACAACATATCTGAATTTGTGGGGTGCATCAACAGCAATGTTTACTGTTAAACCTGTCAATTAAATTTTAGAACTGAAAAAGTGTCAAATAATTTTAAGGGAAAAAGAAACTAAAGAACAAGCCAAACCCCAAATAAGTAGAGGATCATTTATAAATATAAATAATAAATAAAATTAAAAATAGAAAAACATTAGATAAAATAAACAGATAATTAATAAAATTGGTAAATCTCTAGTCAGACTGATGAAGGAAGCAAGTGAGAAGACATGATTTACCGTGTCAACATTGAAAGAAAGAATGTCACTACAGACCCCATAGTTATAACACAACTAAATGAACAAAATGAACAGCTTACATTATAGACACCACATGTCTTAATAAGAGATACTATAAATAGATATTATAGTAAAAATAATAATGTAAAATAAAATACCAAAAAGGATAGCATAAAGAACTCTATTCCTATAAATTTGCAACTTAGGGGTAATTATTTGAAAGACACAAACTACCAAATGTCAAGTAAAAATAAATAATAAATAAATCATGTATCAATTAAATTGAGTTCCTAAATAAAATGAAGATTCAGTTCCAGATGTTTTTTTACCAAATATTTAAGAAAAATATTCTGCAGAATGTATTCTAGAAAATATGAGGAAGTACTTCCCAACTCATTTTATGAGACCAGGTGAACATTACTTTATTACCAAAACCAGATAAAGACTTTACAAAAGGAAAAGCACAGGACAATATCATTTATGAATAAAAAAAAAACCCTCAAAAAATATTAATCAACTGAATCTAAAGGTATATGAGAAAGATTTGTCATGGAAAAGTGGAGTTTATCCCAAGAATACTGGTTCAGAATTCAAAAATTAATCAATATAATTCATCATATTACCTAATGAATAAAGAAAAATAATATAATCATCTAAATCAATGAAACAAAAACTATTTGAGAAAATCTGGAAAAATAATATAATCATCTAAATCAATGAAACAAAAACTATTTGAGAAAATCTGGTAAAAACTATTTTAAAATCCTGATTTTAAAAACTCACAGCAAACCTGGAAGATAAGGGAGCTATCTTAACTTGATAGAGAGCAGCTTTACAAAGCCAAAGCAACCAAAAACCAAAGAGAACATGCAGCCAACATTATGTTTAATAATGGTGACAAACTGAAATTCCCCTCCAAAATTTGGGAACAAGTCAAAGATGTGCTCGTATTCCCTATTGTGCTGGGTGTTCTAACCTGGGCAGTAAGGCAAGAAAACAAAATAGAAGTGATCCAGTTGAAAGACAGAGGTATCACAGACATCATGCTTGTCTGTATTTCCAACCTAAATAATCTACCAAACAGACAAAGAAACAAACAAAAACTCCCAGAGGTTAACATGGTTGCAGAAACAAAGTCAAAGTATAAAAGTCAAATGTTCTAGCAGTGAAGAAAAGAACTTTGAAATTACAAAGAAAACTCCTGATAGGACTCCTAGTTTCTGATCTGGGTCTGTAAGGCATATGGAAGTCATAACTGTAGTCCCCACAACTAAAAAAGCAAAACAAATTGAATCAGAGAGTTAAGGTCACAGGGAAAACTGTTGTTCTAAAAATTGCAGACAGACCCCTGGTTTCAAAGAATTACAGCTTATTGGAGTAGAAGTCCAGGAGAGAAACTGCTATTGAAATCATTACTAGAGTAGAAAAAAGTAAAATATAATTAACAAATTGCTGGAATCTCAGTGTGGATAAATTTGAGATTTGAATACTCTAGGGCACCTTGTGCTAGGGACACCCATACACTTTCATGGATTTTACCTCCAGGAGCCCTACCAGATTTGCACAGTGAAGATCATAAAAAAAACAAAAACAAAAACAACTCCTTGTGCTTCTGGTACTGAGAGGGCAAAAGTAGCCCTTTTGAAATATGCCCAGAGCATTTTGTTCTTGTTGGTAAGACTGTCCCTCAAGGAAAATTATTTTATCAGAGCCTAACTGACTCGATGGAAGGGAAATATTCAGTTCTAACCCCCTTTAAACTTTTTGTCTCACCCAATGGTAAGAGGAGACTGAGAAGCATATGTAAAGGTCACAGCCCATGGACACAGACTGATTAAAAAAATGAGACCCAAGCCGTCTATACTTTCAATGCCATCCCAATCAAAATTCCACCAATATTTTTCAAAGTGTTGGAACAAACAATCCTAGAATTTATATGGAACCAAAAAAGACCTCGAATTGCTAAGGAATTGTTGAAGAAGAAAAACAAAGCTGGGGGCATCATGTTACCTAACTTTAGGCTTTATTGCAAAGCTGTGATCACCAAGACAGCATGGTACTGGCAAAAAAACAGACACATAGACCAATGGAACAGAGTAGAGAGCCCAGATATGGACCCAAAAATCTATAATCAAATCATCTTTGACAAAGCAGGAAAAAAAATCCAGTGGAAAAAAAGACAGTCTCTTCAATAAATGGTGCTGGGAAAATTGGATAGCTACATATAGAAGAATGAAACTAGACCATTTTCTTACACCACACACAAAGATAAACTTGAAATGGATGAAAGACTTCAGCGTGAGGCAGGAATCTATCAAAATCCTAGAGGGGAACATAGGTAGTAACATCTTTGACATAGGCCACAGCAACTTCTTTCAAGACAAGTCTCCAAAGACAAAGGAAACAAAAGCGAAAATAAACTGTTGGGACTTTATCAAAATAAAAATCCTCTGCACAGCAAAGGAAACAGTCAACAAAACAAAGAGACAACCCATGGAATGGGAGAGGATATTTGCAAATGACACTATAGACAAAGAGCTGATATCCAAGATCTATAAAGAACTACTCAAACTCAACATCCAAAAAGAAGATGAACACATCAAAAAATGGGCAGAAGACATGAAGAGGCACTTCTCCATAGAATACATACAAATGGCTAACAGACACATGAAAAAATGTTCATCACCAGCTATCAAGGAAATTCAAATCAAAACCACACTGAGATACCACCTTACACCAGTCAGAATGGCCAAAATTAATAAGACAGGAAACAACAAGTGTTGGAGAGGCTGCGGAGAAAGGGGAACCCTCTTACACTGTTGGTGGGAATGCAAGTTGGTGCAGCTGCTTTGGAAAACAGTGTGGAGATTCTTTAAAAAATTAAAAATAGAGCTACCCTATGACCCTGCGATTGCACTACTGGATATTAACCCCAAAGATACAGATGTAGTGAAAAGAAGGGCTATATGTACCCCAATGTTCATTGCAGCAATGGCCACAATCACCAAACTGTGGAAAGAGCCAAGGTGCCCTTCAACAGATGAATGGATAAAGAAGATATGGTACACATATACAATGGAATATTATGCCTTCATCATAAAGGATAAATAACCAACTTTTGTAGAAACATGGATGGGATTGGAGGAGATTATGCGGAGTGAAATAAGCCAAGTAGAGAAAGTCAAGTATCACATGGTTTCACTTACTTGTGGTGCATAAGGAGTAATATAGAGGACAGTAGGAGAAGGAAAGGAAATGGGAACTGGGTAAATTGGGGAAGGAAAGGAAACATAAGAGACTTTGGACTCAGAAACAAACTGAGGGTCTTGGAGGGGAGGGGGGTGTTGAGTACTGAGGGCATGTATTGCATGAAGCCTGGGTGTGGGGCATAAACAATGAATCTTGAAACACTGAAAATTAATTAATTAATTAATTAATTAAAAAAATATGAGACACAGTCATAGAACTTTGGAACATTTCCCCTCCATCCACATCTTACCACCACATTGATAAAAACCAAAAAGATACAATGGAAAGAATTATACACTGAAGACCTTACTTAAAAATACATCTTTACAGAAAAAAAAATACAACAGAGAGAACAAAAATAAAGACAGTAGAGGAAGTGTAGCCTCTGACAACTATTGGTAAAACAGTAAATGTAACCTCCTGGTCATATAAAAATAACCACTCAGGTTTATCTCGGTTCCCTTTACCTAGCATATCACATCTGACTTACAGTTAAAAATTACAAACATAGCAATAGGCAATACAGGAGAGAAAGAGTAAGACTCATAGCCAGTTCCAGATATGGCAGTAATTTTGGAATCATCAGATCAAGAATTTAAAATAACTATGATTAATATGCTATGAATTTTCATGGACAAAGTGGACAACATGCAAAAACAGATTGATAAAGTAATCAGGAGATGGAAAGTCTAATAAAGTATCAAAAAGAAAAACTAGAAATCAAAAACACTGAAGGAAGTGAAGAATGGCTTTGATGAGTTTACTAACAGACCATACTAGATGAAGAAAGAAACTGTGAATCTAAAGAAATGTCAATAAAAACTTCCAAAACCAAAATGTAAAGGGGAAAAAAAATGAAAAAGATGGAACAGGATATCTAAAACCTGTGGGATGATTACATAAGTATACATGCATGCAATAGGAATACCAGAAGGAGAAGAAAGAAGAAATAAAACAGAAGAAATATTTGAAATAATAATAATAATGATTGATAATTTTCTAAAATTAATGTCAATGACAGTTACCAAACCCCCCAAGTATCCAGGAAACTCAGAGAACACTAAGCAGAATAAATACATTAAAAAGAAAGAAGAAAGAAGGAAAGAAGGAAAGAAGGAAAGAAAGAAAGAAAGAAAGAAAGAAAGAAAGAAAGAAAGAAAGGAAAAAGAAAAAGAAAGAAAAGAAAAGAAAAATCAAAGACAGAGGAAAGACTTGAAAGAAGCCGGAGGAAAAAAAACACTCGATCCTGTGATGGGCAAGGAAAAGAACGAATAAAATATCTCTTTGGAAACCAAGTAAGCAAGAAGAGAGTGGAGTGAAGTATTTACAATGTTAAAATAAAATAAAACCAAAACATAAACCAAAATCTCACCAGTCTTGAATTTTTTATCCATTGAAATTATCCTTCAAAGGAGAAATAATTTCTCAGACAAATAAGAGTTGTGGCATTTTCATCAAAAGACTTGCTTTGCAAAAAAACAAAACAAAGCAAAACAAAAACAGTTAAAATAAATTCTTCAGAGAGAAGAAAAATTATATAGAAATCAAATCTACATTTAAAAAGAAACAGTATTAGAAAAGGAATAAATAAAGATTAAAAAATCCTTTTATTTCTCTTATTCTTAGGCTGATGTAACACATAACTGGTATTCAAAATAATAACGGTAATCATTTAATTATTATAGTTTATGGAAAAGTGAAATTAATGATAACAATGTTATAAGGAACAGGAGAGGAGAATTCGGATTACTATTTTATAAGGTATTTGCACTACTTGTGAAATGGTTTAGTTTTATTTTAAAATGGACTTGGTTAGTTACAAATGTATATTGCAAACTCTAAGGCAACCACTTAAAAACAAAAGAAAGGTATATCTGATATAAGACAGAAGAGAAAATGGAATAAAATGAAATTCTTAATTAATATCAGAGAAGGCTGTAAAGGAGTGGAAGACAGAGAGGGGAAGAGAGGAGGAGAAAGAGAAAGGAAGAAGGCAGGAAGAAAGGAAAGAAAAGGAAAGGAGGGAAGAAAGGAAGAACAAAGGGCAAAGAATAGAAAGAAATAAAGTACATATTAATCCAACTATATCAACAGTCACTCTAAACATCAGTGGTCTAAATATACCAATTAAAATATAAAGATTATCAGGCTGGATAAAGGAAGAATACCCAACTATTTATTGTCTACAGGCACCCCTTATAAATATAAAACCACAGGTAAGTTAAAAGTAAAGAAAGGGAGAAAAATGTACTATGCTGACTCTAGGCAAATAAACCTGGAGCAGCTATACTGATTTCAGACAAAGCAAACTTCAGAACATGAAAAATTACCAAGGATGTATTGGGACATTACGCAATGATAAAAGGCTTAATTCTTTAAGAAGATATAACAATTCTTAACATGAATGCTCCTAACAAGAGATCACCAAAATACCTGAAGCAAAAAAACAAAAACAAAACAAAACAAAACAACAAACAACAACAACAAAAAACTAGATAGAAATGCAAGGAGAAATAGACAAATCCACTCTTATTTTTAGAAATGTCAACATCCCTCTTAAGTAATTGACAGATACAACAAGCAAAAAATCAGTAAGGACATAGCTGAACTGAATGGTTCCATCAATCAACTAGATCTAATTGACATTTATAGAAAACTTTATTCACCAAGAGCAGAGTACACATTCTTAAGCTCACATGAAACATTCACCTAGGTAGACAATCTTCTGTGCCATAAAACACACCTTAATGAATTTAAAGAATGGAAATCATGCACAGTATACTCCCAGAAAACTATGACCATAAACTAGAAAGCAATAACAGAAAGATGTAAACCACCTAAATGGCTGGAGATTAAAGAACACACATGTCAAAGAAGAAATCTAACAAGAAAATTTAAAATATCTTAAACTGAAAAGAAATTAATATACAGCCTATCAAGTTTTTGGATACAGCAAAAGCCATGTTTAGAAGGAAATTTATAGCTTTGAATACATACATTAGAAAATAAGAAAGATCTAAAATCAATTTTATAAGCTTCCACTTTAGGAAACTAAGTGGATATTAAAAGAGCAAAAGTTAAGAAATAAAATGAGTAAATTAAGTCCAAAGTAAGCAGAAGAAAATAAATAATAAAAATGAGAGTAAAAATCAATGAAATTGAAAACAGAAAATTGATAGAGAAAATCAATGAAAACAAAAGCTGGTTCTTTGAAAAGATAATAAAATCGATAAGCCTGTAAACATATTAGTTAAGAAAAAATGAGAAATGGCACAAGTTACTAATGTCAGAAATGGAAAAGGGGTCATTGCTACTGATTCCATGGACATTAAAAGATGAATAAAGGAATATTATGAACAACTTTATTCTCACAAATTTGATAGATGATTAGATAGAGTGGACCATTTTCTTGAAAGATAGAATCTACAAAAACTTACACGAGAAGAAACAGGTCATCTAAACAGGCATAAATATATTAGATTTACTCAATCAATAATGAAAAACCTTCCAAAACAAAATGTGCAAGGCCAGGTAGGTTTACAGGTGAATTCAACCAGCATTTTATTTTATTTTATTTTATTTTATTTTATTTTATTTTATTTTATTTTATTTTATTTTATTATTTTATTTTATTTTATTTTATTTATTTTTTTAAAACAAAGTTTTTTGTTTGTTTGCTTGTTTTTTTTTTTTAAGATTTTATTTATTTATTTGACAGAGAGATAGAGAGTACAAGTAGGCAGAGCAGTAGGCAGAGGGAGAGGAAGAAGCTCCCCACTGAGCAGGGACCCTGATGTGGGACTCAATCCCAGGACCCTGGGATCATGACCTGAGCTGAAGGCATCTGCTTAACCGACTGAACCACCCAGGTGCCCTTCAACCAGCATTTTAGAAAGAAGTTATATCAGCTTCCACAACTTCTTCCAGAAAAACAGAAGCAGAGGGATTATTTCCTAACTCTATGAGACCAGCATTTCCTTAATACCAAAACTTGAGAAAGACAACACAATAAAAGAAAACTATAGACCAATATCTCTCATGAATATAGACTCAAAAATACTCATAAAATATTGTCAAATAGATAATAGCAACAATATGTAAAAATAATTATACATTACAAGCAAGTCGGATATATTCTAGGTATACAAGATTGGTTCATTATTTGAAAATAAATTAATGTAATCCATCATAAATATGTATTCAAGAGGATCCAGACACATTCAAAATAAAACTTTCAGCAAAATAAGAGTAGAGGAGTACTTCTCCAAGTTGATAAAAAACACTTACAAAAAAACTTACAGTTAATATCCTACTTAATGATGACAAAATAGATGCTTTCCCACTAAAAGCAGGAACTGTGCTAGGATCATCTCTCCCCCTTTCCTAATTCAACAATTTGATGGAAGTCCTAGCTAATGCATTAAGACAACAAAAGGTATACAAATGGTGAAGGAATCTACAGAACTGTCTTTGTTTGTAGATGACATGATTTTTAATATATAAAGGGCTCTCATGAGGGAATTTTGAAGGTGATTAAAATGTTCTTTATGGAGGTGTGGTGGTGGATGTACCTTTGTCAAATCCCACAAAACTGTATCAGCCAAGAATTAATTTTCTGTATATAATTAAAGTAAAATAAAATAAATCTAGAAAGTGAAATAAAATAAATCTGTAAAAATAAATCTATAAAATAAAACTCCATATAACTAAAAAAAAAAAAAAAATCAGCCAGGATGTGGAGGAAAGACAAAATGCAGATAGAAACAAGCAGAACGAACTGTATTACATACAAATCACATCATCGTATTGAAGGGGTTGGAGGGAAAAGCTGATCAAAGGATAGTGGTAATAATATTTTGAGTGGATAGTATAGGGGTAAAGACAAAAATAATCAATCGTACACGGCACTATACATCCATTTGCGAATTTGTTTCTCACAAGAGTATAGATAAGCCTGTATGAAACTACTCCATTTATAAATTAGGGTCAAACAATTGAGCAGATACATTGTAGATAATGAGAAACATTTTTACAGTTGGAGGAATAAAATGCAATTAAGAAAGTGAGAAAGGTTAGAATGAACTGTATAGTACTAGGTTGGAATCAACTGAATAACTAGAGACACACTTTTTTTTTGTAAATATATATGCAGATGGAAATGATGTTTTCATGTACCTGAGGTAGAATATATGCATATATTTTCTAGTTCTAACTACTAAGATACTAAAAGTGATGATGTACCCAGTAGCGCTGAGCACACCTACTGCTCACATATTGGTTTCTAAGTACCATTTTCCATTAAACAAACAAAGAGGGTCTTTGAAATACTGGTGGACTATAGGGATAAAATAGAAAAAAATACAAGATATGCTTAGTATCTCATAATATTTAAACATATGTGGGTATGTCAAAGGGCACACAAGGTAATCTGAAAGAGCTGTGTGTCTGAAATTGGACGAATTTGAACAAAGTAAGCAATAGTACTTAATTAAAATAAAAAGGATAAACTAATTATTGAAGGTTCCATACTGTTACAAATACATGAATACAAAAGTGGATAAGGGAGAGGAACTTTACCTTACAGAATAATTACCATTAGTAAATGTTGGAGGCATGAGAGAAAGAAAATGACTCTATTAGGACATAATAGCTAATTGTTACAAGCATTATTCTCAGTGATTCTGAAAATTAGTAGCAAAAGCAGGATATATGCGTTGTTTCTAGTTATTCACTTCAGAATATTCAATGCTTACAAAGTAAAAATAGGGGCACCTGGGTGGCTCAGTTGGTTAAGCGACTGCCTTTGGCTCAGGTCATGATCCCGGAGACCCGGGACTGAGTCCCACATTGGGCTCCCTGCATGGCAGGAAGCCTGCTTCTCCCTCTCTCACTCCCCCTGCTTGTGTTCCCTTTCTGGCTGTGTTTCTCTCTGTCAAATAAATAAAATCTTAAAAAAAAAAAAGTAAAAATAGGACTTAAAAATTTAAGCAGATACAACCTTGAATGATTCAACAATGTTAGCATTGATCCTAAGATATAGCAACATTATATACCCTTCGAAATGATGCACTGAGAAGGGCATATAGTTTCTTGGATATTATTTCCTCAAATACAAAATTTCAATTGAGTCATCAAAAATTATCAGATAAAACAAATTGAGGGGCATTGCATAAAATAAATGACCATATTCTTTAATGTGTCAGAGTTATGGAAAAACTTTGGAACTGTCAGACTGAAAAGGACTAAGAGTGTGACAACTAAGTGCAAGGTGGAATCCTGGACTGGATCCTTGAATAGGAAAACCATTCTAGTGGAAAAAGTGACAAAATACAACGTCTTTAGTTTAGTTAATAGTACTGTACTAATGTTAGTTTTGATAACTGTTCAATGGCTATGTAAGATGGTATCAGAAGCCGAGTGAAGGATATACCTATAACAACCATCTGTACTATCTTTGCAATTCTTCTGTAAGTCTAGAATTATCTCTAAAAATACTTCTAAAATATGCAGAGGGTTCAATTAGGTAGATTTAAAAATATCATATACAAATGGTGAAAGAAACTTATGAAAAAAAAACTCTCTAGCAGTCAGGACAATGCAAATTAAAATAAGTGTAGTGCTCTATTTTACCCACTGGATTGGCCAAAACTTACAAGCACATGGACAAACACACTCTTCTACACTTCTGGCTGGAGTATGACCTGTTACAGATTTTTGGAGTGAATCATCTTCTATTATTTTTTATAACTAGAAAGATACATACTCTCAGGCCCTGTATCTCTTTCTGAGGAATTTATGCCATAGAAATAAAATTATTAGTATATATGCATGAACATGGATTTTCATATATATATAATATATATATAATATAGTGGTAATATATAGCTATAATATAGTGGTAAAATAAACAAAGTGAAATAGCAATATGAAAGTCTGGAAATAACCTGAAAATTCATCAATAGAGAGATGTTACTTGTGGCAAATCCTATATTATGAAATATTTTGCATTCATTGTGAATTAGATTCATTCCATACTATGTGATGTGGGGATGTATAAATAAAATGATCCCATGTTCATAATTACAAACGATGGCAACAGACATTCCTATATATATAAGTGTGTAGATGCTTTTGTATGAATTCAGGTAAAGAAGTGGAAGAATATGCCCCATCTCAGGGAATACCCATCTCACGGAAATAGGAAAGACATGACAAGTGGGTGGGGAGGTGACTGTAGTGGGTATTCTACTGACATGTTTTTGCATTGCTTTGCAAGCTATAATGAATACATATTACTTTCATAATAAAAAATAATTTTATAAGAGCAAAATCTCTCCATGCTCTCTTCTTTTCTTTCTTTTCCTCAACCTTCTCTAATCTTTACCCTTTGAAAACATAGAAATAAAGGTTGAAAAATGGGGATAAAGAAAGAACTATTAAGGTCCCATAAAGAGTGATGATTGCTAGTTTGGGGACATTTTGAGACTTTAATTTTTCAAATGGCTCTTCTTTGGAATATCTACCCTTGATCATGACCTGCTGGCACAGGTCAGAGCCACCCCTTAGAAGCTGTGAGCCCTTTCTGTAGATTTGATTTAATAAAAGCCATAAACAGTGATTCACATGAGATAGGGAGACTCAGTCTGACTCGGTTTTAAGGGACGCTTTGCCCTGTAAGAATACTGAACTGCGTAGCATATTTTAAATACTACACACACTGAGAATGGGAATACTTTGTGTCTTGTACTATAAAATCAATAATAATATCATCATTAATAATAAAATAAGCTGTAGTAATGCTACTAATAATAGCACAGACAGCTAATTTTTCTTAGCATATCTTACTATTTTCCATCTTCTTTTTGCAGATGAAGAAAATGAATCTAAGGAAGAAAAATAACTTGCCCAAAGTCATAATATGTGGCATGGTTAGGATTTGAACATAGGAAGTGTCAAGAGCCCTTGTTCTTTTTTTTTTTTTTTTTTAAGATTTTTATTTATTTTACAGAGAGAAACACAGAGAGAGAAGGGACATAAGACAGAGAGAGAAGCAGGCTTCCTGCCAAGCAGGGAGCTGGATGGGGGCTAGATCCCAGGACTCCAGGATCAGGACTTAAGCCAAAGGCAGACACTTAACACTGACTTACCCGGGCACCCTTGTTCTTTTATACTGTAATGCATTGCTTTCCAAAATACATTTCTGAAAATACAAATAGGGTACCCTGGATTTAAATTGGCTTTATTAATTTATTATGCTATATAACTTGATTTTGTTTGATTTTGTCATGAATTTATAGAATTATAAGCTCAGAATATTTGAGTGAGTGGAGACATCGAGATCATTGACAGTGGACACGTATCTTGAGAATTTACCATCTAAAAGCCCTCTACTCATATTTTGTGCTAACATCAAACTACTCTGAATTTTCCACAAATATATACTAACTAAATGTGGCTCATCTCAGGCTTTTGGTGTCCTTGACAAATTCACATAAATTATTCGGTGATGGATTTAGGGTCTCTAGGCATCAGGGCAACATTAATTATCATTAAATGTCACAAGTGAAGTTTCTTTAGGTCTCACTCATAGTTGTAAATTTTTAAGGTCATAAGAATCAGGAATGAATGTTAACAAACTTAACTAACTAACAAAGTTAGTAAAAAACAAAACAAAACAAAAACAACAAAAAAGTGGTGGTTGTGTAGTATTTCACCATTTAGAAAGCGCTTTCCTGAATAGTACCTAAAATATAAATTCTGTAAGTGGTAGGATTTTGATTTATTTGATTTCTATGTGATTTATTTCAAGAATCTGGAATAGTAAGTAAAATTAGAGTAATTGCTAAAGGAAAAATTTTTGAAGGAGTCTTTTGAAATACATTATTCCCATTTTTTGATGAGAAAAAGAAAGGGAGTAAGAATTTAAATGATTTTCTCATAATCTGAAAGTGAAAGAGCCAGAGTTTGAATATAGGTCTTTATTGTTGAATCCATTGCATATTGTTCTGATCTTCCACTATGACAAAGCAAGCAAAAAGCAATTCTTGCCTCAACCAATATTTTAAATCACCTACCAACTCTTATCTGAAAATTATAGCAACAAATAACTGCATCTTTTTTAATATCTGGTAAAGGCAAGACAATATTTTTTCTTCTATTCTTTGAGACAGTGCTGACAGAGTTGAGATGTCAGAAATAACTTCATATTTGAAATACTTTATATTGATAAATAAAATAATATCAAAAGTTTATTTTCCACATAGGCAGAAATTTCGATATTATTTCATTGTGTCTGTAGCAAAATGACTCCTGCCATGGAAAATAATAACCACAGTCACTGACAAACCCCAAAGAATTTTCTAAATAATAGAAACTTTCAAATGAATTTGTATTGTTAAATATTTTGTTATATAATACTGTTGAATTTTGGCAATAGAGTATATGATTCTCCACTCATTCAACAAGTACTTACTAAGTGCATGTTAAGTACCATGCTCTACGCTGTTTGCTAGACATATGATTGGGCCTGCACAGAACTCACAATCTATCAGGGAAGGTAAACCCTAAACCAAAATTCATAGGAATTAGGTATTAAGAAAATAGAAGTACATGATGTTCTGGCCTCCAAACATGACGTCAGATCTAGAAATAAAGAGAGGCTTAGAGAAAGAGCAAAATTTAAATGGAGGCCTGAAGGTTAGGTGGGGAATAGCTTGGAAATAGAGGCCGAGGAGAAAGTTCCAGGCAAATCAACAGTATATGTGAAGGTCCAGAGCTGACAGAGAAGATGGAACCTCAAGAAACTGGGGTACACTCAGAATACCTGAAGTATAGAGGGGCAATGAAAAGATGAGATGGGAGGCCAAAGAGAAGGGTCTAGCACATAGAGGCCACATCAACAATGTTGAGGATTTGGGACTTCACAGAATGTTTCTGATCTGGTTAATGGATATAATTAAGTATACATATTTGGAAGATCTTTCTTGCTGCTTTTTTGAAATCTCTAGTAGGTACGCTATCAACAGACTTAGTTTTGCCCTTTGCATTTTATAGATGCGCAATATATTTTAGTTAATTGAGTATTTCATGGATAATTCTGTGAAAAGTCTCCTTTGTTTTATATCTATATTTTGCCTATTTCCAAAAGGATTTGGGGGAATAGTGCAGATTATGGATTTATGGTAAATCTTCCTCTCAAAGCTAACTGGTCTATAAAACTAGAAGAGATACAGGGAAGTAGGAATTGCTTATCCCTAAATAGTGATGGGTCTCTACTAATTGTGAGATCTCTCAATCTAGGGATGATGCTTAGTAGATGTTCAACTATTGTTTGGTTATGAGTGAATAAAAGAAGAAATGTCTTATTGAAGATGTAAGATACAGATAACTTGCATGCAATGGCAAGTACTGGGCCAAGCACTGAGCAACATGAAGAGTGGTGCATGCAATAGTCTCTTTCTAAAGACCCCTGTGCTCCTGTAACAGAGCTCACCTACCCACAGACATGCAGTTAAGAGTCCCATTATCAAAAAAAAAAAAAAAAAAAAAAAAAAAAAAAAAAAAAAAAAAAAAAGAGTCCCATTATCACACATGCACCTCAGACTGAAGACTAAATGTGATAAGCCCTGTCTGAGAGGTAGAGGGTGTGCATTCCCTAATGCAAAACACAGTATTTTTATTTTTCTTCATATCAACCCAATTTGCAAAAGTTCAGATGCTTATTCAAACTAAATTCAGACTCTAAAGCCTTGGGGGGTTTTCCCGTCACTGCTTGTATTCTAGTTTTGAAAAATAACTGCAGGATGACTTAATTAATTGTCCCTTCTTTCAGTTTTCCATCTAAAGGAGATGAATACCTATGCGTCCCACAAATCAATGCGCCCTGGAACTTCCTACAGATAGATTAGCACATCTGCAGTTTAAAGCCAGTTTGTATTCGAAAGGAAAAATATATTCCCATGAGGAATGTTTAAGGGATCAATTCATAAGGAAAGAAAACATGCTATTCTCAGCAAGGAAACAATATATTTTGCTTCTGTTGCTGTGATTAATTACACACCACAACATAGAGAGTGTTTTTAAAGGGCTATAGTCAATCTTTTAAGACCCACAAGTTGACCTGCATTAGAAACTGAGGAGGAATTGCACACTATTCTGAGCAGCTTCGTGTAACAGGCCTGTTGTGTGAAAAATTATGGATAATAATAAAAATGCATAGCCTTTGTATAACACTTAAAGTAGGCAGTGTTGCCCCACCTCTGGTGACTAATTCTACTAATGAATCACACTTAAAACAATCAAACTTCTTTCCTGAGAGTCTCGCCAATTATACTGCAGTGAAAATGAGGATGAACTGGTTTCAGTAAAATTTCAGCGAGGCTTGTGCCCTTCCAGATTCCTCCTCCTAGCCAATACACTCAAAAACGAATTTCTAAGAGGAAATTATGAGATAAGTTACTCATCTTAAGTCATATGGCTGTTTTTCTGACTCTGCGTTTAACGTCTTATTCAGTCATTTACATTCTGTACTCAGTGACAAAAAAAGAAGAGAGAGGAGGAAAAAAGAAGGAAAAAGCATAGTCTTTCAAAGTCAGGAGGTGTGTATTAATTTACCTCTTTCCCTTCCTTCCTTTCTGAGGCTTCCCATCCTCTGTCTTCACTCATCTTTCTATTCGCAAATGAAGAGACAAGCTCTCCTCCAAGTACCACACCCTGTCCTGAAGCAATCTGATGATCCATTAGACCAACAATACTGTGTTCACATTTTGTAAAACAAAGGATTCTGGCCACACCTCTTCACTGAAGTATTCTGCTTCCTGTGACCTCCTACCTACTCCATGTCATTTTATTTCATTTGTTCTTTATTAGTCTGTCCTTGCAAGGCAAGGATGCAGACACTTAGTGCTGATTTTCCACCCCTTGTGTCTGAACAACTTTCCCCTACCATACAAAGCTATGTGCTCCTACCTGGGACTGTATAAATAATAGTCAATTTGGTTTCAATTTCAGGCAGATGACCCCTGCCTTTACACAGTGACCCCGGCAATCATAAGAAATGAAGCATGTGCTCTGCCCACCCATATGTGGAGAAAGGTTGGAGACCGTTTCCTTGAGGTTTTCCCCCATCTTTCAAGCTCTGTTGCCACTGGTACATTTTCAGCAATGACCTGGAATAGGACCTTGAAAAAGCTTAGAATCAATTCCAGTTTGTCCACTGCACAGACATCTGGATAAAGGAAAATGACTTGAAAACCCATGAGTCTGAAGACCTACAAAGTGACTACCATAAAAGCACAAGCCCTATTTCTGAGCCACTGGGGCAGTGTGGAGGCTGATAAGACTATGAACTGGTTGCTCTGTGGTATGGAATGTTTCAATATTTTAAATCTCTAGTACCCTAATATCTCAGTACCAGGCATTCAACAGCTTGTCAGTGTTCATAAAGTTTTGTTCTGTAACCAAAACAATGGATAGGATCTTTGATTTTTAAGAACTTAGAATCAAAAGAATTACAAAAAGGCAGAGAAGCACACTAATGCATAAAATATGTCACATTATCTAATGTTAACATGAGTCAAATGGAGCTGGACAGGGCTAAATCTTGACGAATAAATAGACATTGGCAAGGTTTCCACAAATAATTTCATTCACTGTTGCCTCAAGTACTTTGCAAGTACATGTAGCAGGTCCTTTCAGCCAACTCATCCTCCTGGAAGTATCTTGGCTCTGTCTAGCTCTGAGGAGTCTTTCAACTAGATTGACTTTGTGTTTGTAAATTTGTTTAGGTGCCTCCTTTCTCCATAACTCCCTGTACTAATGCCTCATTGCACGTCCCACATTGTACTATGAGTGTCTGATTCTATGTTGGTTTCAAATCGTAGCCTGGAGAACCTTGAGAAACTGTATCTCACCTTCTTTTCTTCTGGTCTTTTTGTCCTTTTATTGAGAATCTATCTCCATGTCTGCTGCATTAATGAGTATTAGTTGAGGGTATCTGATAAAGGCAAATATATGAGGCTAGCGTAGGTTAGAAGTGGGAATCGCTGGAGAAATCACTGGAAATGCAGATGGAGAAGGATGTTGCTATGCTGATGTTGGGACTAAGGTGTTAGTTTGCAGGATTGCCATTTTACTTTTTCCCCTCATTCAAGAGAATAATTCCTTAGTGCAAAGGTGAAAATAAAACATTATGTCAAGCTTGCTTTCCAATTACAAAATCTCAGAAAACTAAAAAGAAAAATTGTTTTAAAATGAAGGAAAGCCAAGGAGAATGTGAAGAAATAAACCAGAAGGCACTCTTCCTTGGAGAACACAGGGGAAATGACAATTTGCTGTATAATTTGTCAGCATTTTTTTTAGAGTACTGGTTATGCAATTAGTTAGGGTGATGGGTTAAATATTCACCTTGGTTAACAAAAACACAGACAGAGAACTATATGGAGAAATTATACAGCATATTTACCAAATATAATGGGCTGATTCTATCACCATATTTGTAGAACATAATAAAATGTGTTCTTGACTAACAGGTATTTTACCTTAAAGTGCTTTTCTTAGTGTTATGAACTTATTTTCTGACACTGGTTATTACTTATTTCTACAGCCTTTATTATAGGAGCAGTTAAAGAGTAACTTCTACTCTTAAAAAGGTTGATTGGTTTTGCTCCAGGAAGGAGTTTGGTGTGAAATGTGGAGACAAGCTTCAGTTAATGGCAGGGGCCACCTAACAGTGGAAAGCATTCATTTCCTTCGCACTCTACCTATCCTTTTACGTGCTCATCTTTCTAACACTGCAAGTCATTGGTTGCAAAGTTGGTATTCTCCTTTGCCTATTCAGAATGCTTTTTACTTAATTATTATTTTTTTAATGTCCTTAATTCAAGAGCTAGCCAGTGGTAGGCCTACGAATGCATACCTATAAATGGGAGAGTGAAAGAGGGTCACCGCACAATGACTTTACCCCAGCACTGGTGATTGGATGGACCCCTCTCATGCATTAGGAGGTGGGCTAAGTTATTTAATTGTTTGGTAATTGTTAAAACATTTACTTTATAAGCACATTCATTATCGGTTCAGAGAAGTTTTTAGTTTATGGATGAAGGAGCTTTCATTCTCAATGCTTTTATATATTTAAAAATATTTTAGTTATTGAGGTTTCTTGTACTTAAGCCAGTCTTTTACTTATTCTTTCATGGGAAAAAAAGGGCAGGTCTAAATGCAAATTAACATTACTGTTTAAATATCACAGACCATTTTCTCTGAGCCCAGTTACAATAACTAGTAATTATAAAAATTGCTTGCCTTCGGCTTCCGGCTAAGCCAGTGCTAAACTTGTCCTTTTATTAGATCTGTCAGACTGAGTTAATTATCTTTATGATAATAGATGTGCCTTACCTCCAACAAAACAAATACACTTATAATTAGCTTTTTAGTTAGAATTTTAATTTATTTATAAAGACTGTTTGTTTTCCTTCTTTTTTCCTGCTTTAAAAAGAGAAAATATGGAGGGTGGGGGTTTCCAGTTTATCAGGTTACCAGTCTGTTCACTAGTTTATAAAGGAAGAGGGAAAAAAAGAGGATTCATTTTGTTTAATCACCAAGTCCAGTGTTTAATATTGCATCACGCCTTTTCGATGTTATATCTACTCAACTCTAAGGCATTTTATTTTATTCCACATACACAAAAAGGGGCCCTTTTTATCTGCCTTCTCAACAGAGTAGTGTTATAAAAGCTATTACATGGAAATAATAACAAGCATGAATTGAAAAGCTTTCTGTACCATAGCATAGCTGCCTTAAAAGTCAAATCATCTTATTCTGTCCCCATATTTTTGTGGCACTTGCTCCTCTTTCATCTATACCCAGCCTGTTTCAGAATATTACACAAATGCCTGCAATGAATTCTTGGAGAGTATTTGTGCTGAAACAGCAGAGCACAAAGGAAAAACATACGCTTTGGTTTCATATCAAACAAGGATGGGTTTCGTGTTGGTTCTGCCTACTCATCAGCTCTGTGATTCAGGCAAGTTACTTAACCTCTCTGAGCCTTGATTTCCTCATCATTATACTGAGACTAATGACAAATTAGCAGCAAATTTTTAGAGATTTATAAATGAAGATATAAAGAGGGCTCGGAAGGATGCCTTCACAATGCAAAAACTCACTTGGGTGGTTATTCTTTTCAGTAGTTAGTAGAATCATGGAAGGATATAGATGCCTGGAGAATTCAAAATTAGTATTACAACCTAATAGCCATATGTGAGTTTTGTTTTATAGAAATGTTTCCTCCTAATTTATGAAAACAGACATCCCTTATCATTTAGAAATTAACTCTAATTTGTATTAAGTAATGAAAACATGCTGCAGATAAATGATTCTCTAAAGTTGCCATGATGAACCTTCTACCTATTCTTTGCTGGAAATGGACCTTTGTCAGTCTTATTTAGGACAGAACACAACCTTTTATTTTTCTCTTGGTAAACTTACTTGACTTAACTCATTTTACTTTGAAAATTTCCATTGGTTTAAAGTTCTCCTTCAATTCCTTTCCAACCACCAAATCTTGGTTAGGATAGCCAACATCTTCTTTAATCAGTGTGGGTCCCCAAAACTCTAATGTGAAATCAGATGTGCCCAGAATAATGTTCAGTTTGCATGCAAGTCATTAATAGTGAGTGCTCATGATATTGGTTTCTGGTCAGAAATCCAGAAGCGGGATATGTACTGGAGCTCATGAAGTGGCACCTTGGCTGTGTGGCCAAATACTCACAGTACTCAGATAGGCAGAGGCGAGTAGATAGGCTCCTGACTCTGCTCAAGTCATGTGTACTGGCACTTAATACCAGATATATTTGTGTCCAGAGCTGTCTTAAGACTTTGGATGTCAGGAGGCCAGACGTGTGAATTTAGAGACAGCCAAGGCCCTTTGCTATCAGTTCCATGACTTTCACACCCAGGTTCACATTTAACAAATACTAATGAAGATACTACTGTATTGCACCTATTTCCAGCCACTGGGTATTACTAGAGAACAAGGAATTCTAAACACTGCCGTATCATCACATAGCCATTTGTTACACCTGTATATAAGGGGAGGTAATACAGAAAAGGCTATCTCAGACCTATCTCAGCCTGATCAACTTGCCCGATTAGCCAACACCTTCAATTGCCCTCTGAAACATTCTGACTGTGGCCCTCATTACCCTGAATGCTTATGCTAGCTCCTCATCTGGTTAAAGTATTACTTTTTGAAGAATCAGTTGTTTGTTCCTAAAGTGTTGTTTTTTTGGGGGGGGTGGGGGTTAGTTGTACTTTTTAGTGTGATGATATGAATTAATTAAATAGTAACCTGATTAAATGTGAACATAAAGAAGATACTTGTAGATTCTATACAACTGATTGAAATGCTTTAAAAACTCAATGAAGATGAATCACTAATACATTTGTCATGGAAATCAGCTCATGTACAACAAATGCTCATAGATCTGCACATCTATCTGATGATGACAGACATCCTCCGGATGTTTGTGATGGCTGGACTGAAGGATTGCTGAGGACTAGAAAGAACAGTGGAGATCACAGAGTATTTGAAATATGGAAGCTTTCCTCAAAGTAATGTTGATGAATATCCTAAAAACCGAACAGTAATAATTCACATTCTTAGTTTCACAAGAAATTAAAAATGTCTTCATTTATTCCTCATGAATTAAATATTTTGGTGAAAAGAATTTTTTAATAGCTGTTAGTAAGACTAAGTGAAGGAAATGTGACTGACTGTAAAAAAGAAAAGCCAATCTTGCCTTTCTTTTCTTTCTTCTGTGTAAATCATTTGGGGCTTTTCTTTGCTACTGCTGTGCTCCAGTGAGCCAATCTGATCTCTAAGTCATTATTACCTTTTTTTGCCTGAATGGCAGGGCTACATACAAATAGAACTTGTAGTGTAATTCTACACTTGTATTAACACTCATTCCTCTCCATTTTATTTAAAAGTAATGGTGCAGAGAGGTCCAAAAATAATATTCAACTCTAGTAGCTTGCCTGCAAATTACCATTCATTTCTTTGAGTCCTGCATTTCCTTAGCTGTCGCTCGCATTGGCTTCAACAGAAGCTCTAACTTCTGCAGCTCGTTCTATCACTGATGCACTTTAGAGATTTATTCACTGAACGGGGGATAGTATCTACACTTTTAAGCAGGTCCCATCTCTTGGTGTGTACAGTGTGTTTCCCAAAGCAGGCCTAGCATCTTCTCTTAGGCACTTGCTTATTTTCTGGCCACCATTTCTTCATGTTATATCCTTTCCTGCAGGACACTGCTCAGGCACCTTTGCAAATTTGTGGGACAACTTATGGAGTCTTCTGGTAAACCTCATTATGCAGAAGCTGTGGTCCAGGCAGGATAACTTCTCCCCCTTTAATGAAAGGTACGCATTTACACATGGATATCCTTTCAGAACTCTTTGTGCCCCTAAGTACATTCAGAATTGATATTAACCTATTCAGTTTTTAGTTTCAGTCCCTGCCTCTCTCTGTATCTCTGATAGGAGCATAAGATGAAAATAAAGGGGCACCTGGGTGGCTCAGTTGGTTGATCAACTGCCTTCGACTCAGGTCATGATCCCGGAGACCCAGGACTGAGTCCCACATCGGGCTCCCTGTTTGGCGGGAAGCCTGCTTTGCCCTCTCTCACTCCCCCTGCTTGTGTTCCCTCTTTGGCTGTGTTTCTCTCTGTCAAATAAATAAAATCTTAAAAAATAAAATAAAAAATAAAAATGCGTGCATCATTCATCAGACTCCTTTAGAAAATTGTAGACTCCTAATAGAGCAAAGCTTGTCTACTTTATTCTCTTTCCATCCGCTAAGAGTCTCAAGGGCCACAAACGCTAAGAGGGTGGATAAACTACTGAATGAGGCTGTGGGGAGGAGCACTAACAAAGAAAGAAAACATATTCTTTATTTAAAGAAAGTATCCTTCAGATTGAACTAATTGTTGTCATGCTAGGATGTGGCCCAAATATAATCAGATCTAATTTTTCTGATAAAGTCCAAATCTAGACTATTATGTGAACTCTCTTGATTTTTGAATCTTGGCAACTAATTCAAAAATTACTAGCCAAGCATAATGCATCTTAATTTGGTTTCTAAGTATCTGGTATATGATACCTGACTTAGGTCATTATTTTTTAATTATTTCCACCGAAACATCCCTTGATTAGAGGAACAGGGAAGTTTGACTCTGGGAGAGTATAAAGTGATCACCACCCCTCAAAATGTTCAAGTAAAATAAAAATTTTATACCAAATTTATCTTATGACCTTGTACATGCCTCCATGTAAAAGTCTTAGTTCTCTTCTCTCTTATGTAACTCTCAGTTCCTTTCCAATTAGATTTTCTACAATTGATTAATTTTGTCACTTGGAAAAATATGCCCATGCTAAAGATGTCTTATATCTGTAGGATCAACTTAGGCTTAGGCTAGACATTAATACATTCAATAAATATTTCTTGAATAACTACTTTGTACAAATCACAAAATCTAGTTTTGTAGATCTGTAGGATTTGTAGTCTAGTAGAATATTTACGGAAGGTAGTGTTAAACGTGAAGGAGATGAAACTTTGTTATATTGCTATTATATAACAGGCACTTTGTCATTTTATTTAACCCAGGAACCAACTTATGAAATAGATAAGATGAAGATCATTTTAGGGGCACCTAGGTGATTCAGTTGGTTAAACATCTGCCTTTGGATCAGGTCATGATCCCAGGGTTCTGGGATTGAGCCCCACATCAGGCACCCTGCTCAGTGGGGAGTCGGCTTCATTCTCAGCCTGCCACTCCCCCGGCTTGTGCTCTTTCTCTCTCTCCCAAATGAATAAATAAAATCTTTAGATAAAAAGATGAAGCCCATTTTAAAGATAAGCCAAGTTCTAAACATATTCAACTAGTATCAGGCAAAGCTTTAATTGGAACCTGAAATTGTCAGTAACCAAAATCTGTTTTTTTAATTTTTATTCATTTTTCTTTTCTCCATAACCCAGCCACCCTATCCATCCCCCCAGCCCCAGCAACCCTCAGTTTGTTTCCTGAGATTAAGAGTCTCTTATGGTTTGTCTCCCTCCCTGGTCCCATCTTGTTTCATTTTTTCCCCCCCGCATGAACCCTTGCCCTGCCTCTCAAATTCCTCATATCAGAGAGATCATATGATAATTGTCTTTCACTGAGTGACTTATTTCGTTCAGCATAATACCTTCCAGTTTCATCCATGTTATTGCAAATGGAAGGATTTCATTCCTTTTGATGGCTGCATAGTATTCCTGTGTGTGAGTGTGTGTGTGTGTGTGTGTGTGTGTGTGTGTGTGTACATACCCCATCTTTTTTCACCTATTGATGGACAACTAGGATCTTTCCATAGTTTGGCTATTGTGGACATTTTACTATAAACATTCAGGGGCACATGCCCCTTCACATCACTACATTTGTATCTTTAGGGTAAATACATAGTAGTGTGATTTCTGGGTCATAGAGTAGTCTATTTTCAACTTTTTGAATAATCATCATACTGTTTTCCAGAGTGGCTGCACCAGCTTACATTTCCACCAACAGTGTAGGAGGGTTTCCCATTCCCTGCATCCTTGTCAACATCTGTCCTTTCCTAACTTGTTAATTTTAGCCATTGTGACTGGTGTAGGTGGTATCTCACTGTGGTTTTAATATGTGTTTCCTTGATGGTGAGTGATGCTGAGCACCTTTTCATGTGTCTGTTGGCCATTTGGATGTCTTCTTTGCAGAAATGTCTATTCATTTCTTGATTGGATTATTTGTTCTTTGGGTGTTGAGATTGATAAATTCTTTATAGATTTTGGATACTAGTGCTTTATCTGATATGTCATTTGCAAATATCTTCTCCCATTCTGTCTACTGTCTTTTGGTTTTGGTGACAGTTTCTTTTGCAGTGCAAAAATTTTTGATCTTGATGAAGTCCCAGTAGTTCATTTTTGCCCTTGCTTCCCTTGCCTTTGGCGATGTTTCTAGGAAGAAGTTGTTGTGGCTGAGATAGAAGAGGTTGCTGCCTCAAGGATTTTGATAGATTCCTGTCTCACATTGAGGTCTTTCATCCATTTTGAGTCTATTTTTGTGTGTGGTATAAGGAAATGGTCCAGTTTCATTCTTCTGTGTGTGGCTGTGCAATTTTCCCAACAACATTTGTTGAAGAGACTGTCCTTTTTCCACCAGATATTCTTACCTGCTTTGTCAAAGATTAGTTGACCATAGAGCAGAGGGACTATTTCTGGGCTCTCTATTCTGTTCCACTGATCTATGTGTCCGTTTTTGTGCCAGTATCATCCTATCTTGATGATGACAGCTTTGTAATAGAGCTTGAAGTCTGGAATTGTGATGCCACCAACTTTGGTTTTCTTTTTCAACATTCCTCTGGTTATTCAGGGTCTTTTCTGGTTCCATATAAATTTTAGGATTATTTGTTCCATTTCTTTGAAAAAAAATTGATGATATTTTGATAGGGATTGCATTAAATGTGCAGATTGCTTTAGGTAGCATAGACATTTTCACAATATTTGTTCTTCCAATCCATGGGCATGGAATGTTTTTCCATTTCTGTGTGTCTTCCTCAATTTCTTTCATGAGTACTTTATAGTTATCTGAGTACAGATTCTTGACATCTTTGGTTAGGTTTATTCTTAGGTATCTTATGGTTTGGGGTGCAATGGTAAATGGGATTGACTCCTTAATTTCTCTTTCTTCTGTCTTGCTGTTGGTGTATAGAAATGTAACTGATATCTATACCTTGATTTTATATCCTGACACTTTACTGAACTCCTGTATGAGTTCTAACAGTTTTAGAGTCTTTCGGGTTTCCACATAAAGTATCATATCATCTGCAAAGAGTGAGAATTTGACTTCTTTGCCGATCTGGATGCCTTTTCTTTCTTTTTGTTGTCTGGTTGCTGAGGCTAGGACTTCTAATTCTATATTGAATAACAGTGGTGATAGTGGACAGCCCTGCCATGTTCCTGACCTTAGGGTAAAGGGTTTCAGTTTTTCCCCATTGAGAAGGATATTCACTGTGGGATTTTCATAGATGGCTTTAATGATATTGAGGTATGTACCCCTATCCCTACACTGTGCAGAGTTTTGATCAAGAAAGGATGCTGTTTTCTGTCAAATGCTTTTTCAGCATCTCTTGAGAGGATCATGTGGTTCTTGTTTTTTCTTTTATTAATGGACTGTATCACATTGATTGATTTGTGGATGTTGAACCAACCTTGCAGCCCAGGAATGAATCCCACTTGGTCGTGGTGAATAATCCTTTTAATGTACTGTTGGATCCCATTGGCTAGTATTTTGGTGAGAGTTTTTGCATCAGTGTTTATCACGGATATTGGTTTATAATTTTCTTTTTTGATGGGTCTTTGTCTGGTTTGAGGATCAAGGTAATTCTGGCCTCATAAAATGAGTTTGGGAGTTTTCCTTCTATTTCTATTTTTTTGGAACAATTTCAGGAGACTAGGTACTGATTCTTTTTAAATGTTTGGTAGAGTTCCCTCAGAATCCATCTGGCCCTCGGCTCTTGTTTGTTGGGAGATTTTTGATGACTGCTTCAATCTCCTTACTGGTTATGGATCTGTTCAGATTTTCTATTTCTTCCTGGTTCAGTTTTGGTATTTTATATGTCTCTAGGAATGAATCCGTTCCTTCCAGATTATCAAATTTGCTGGTGTATTGTTGCTTATCTCATAACATGTTCTTCTAATTGTTTGTGTTTCTTTGGTGTTGGTTGTGATCTCTCCTCTTTCATTCATGATTTTATTAAATTGAGTCCTTTCTCATTTCTTTTTTTGTTAAGTCTGGCCAGGGGTTTATCAATCTTGTTAATTCTTTCAAAGAAACGGGGTTCCTGGGTGGCTCAATTGGTTAAGCGACTGCTTTCAGCTTAGGTCATGATCCTGGAGACCCAGGATCGAGCCCCACATCAGGCATCCTGCCCAGCAGGAAGCCTGTTTCTCCCTCTCTCAGTCCCTCTGCTTGTGTTCCATCTCTTGCTGTGTTTCCCTCTGTCAAATAAATAAATATATATATATATATATATTTTTTTTTTAAAGAAGCAGCTCCTATTTTTGTTGATCTATTCTACTGTTCTTTGGGTTTCTATCTCATTGATTTCTGCTCTGATCTTTATTATTTCTCTTCTCTTGCTAGGTTTAGGCTTTCTTTGCTGTTCTTTCTCCAGCTCTATTAGGTATAGGGTTAGGTTGTGCACTTGAGACCTGTCTTGTTTCTTGAGGAAGACTTGTGTTGCTATATACTTTCCTCTCAGGACTGCCTTTGCTGTGTCCCAAAGATTTTGAACAGTTGTGTTTTCATTTTCACTTGTTTCCATGAATTTTTTAAATTCTTTTTTCATTTCCTGGTTGACACATTCAGTTTTTAATAGGATGCTCTTTAGCCTCCATGTATTTGAGTTCTTTCCAACTTTCCTTGTTGTGGTTAAATTCTAGTTTCAAAGCATTGTGGTCTGAAAATATGCAGGGAATGATCCCAATCTTTTGGTACCAGTTAAGACCTGATTTGTGACCCAGGATGTGATCTATTCTGGAGAATGTTCCATGTTCACTAGAAAAGAATGTGTTTTCTGTTGCTTTAGGATGGAATGTTCTAAATATATCTGTGATGTCCATCTGGTCCAGTGTGTCATTAAAAACCTTTATTTCCTTGTTGATCTTTTGCTTAGATGATCTTTCCATTTCCACGAGGAGGGTATTAAAGTCCCCTACTATTATTGTATTATTGTTGATGTGTTTCTTTGATTTAGTTATTAATTGGTTTATATAATTAGCTGCTTCCATGTTAGAGGCATAGATATTTAAAATTGTTAGCTCTTCTGGGTTAACAAACTCTTTAAATATGATATGGTGTCCTTTCTCATCTCTTACTATAATCTTCAGCTTAAAATCTAGTTTGTCTGACATAAGAATTGCCACCCCAGCTTTCTTTTGATGTCCATCAGCATGATGAATTATTTTCCACCCCCTCATTTTAAATTTAGAGATGTCTTGGGATCTAAAATGAATCTCTTGGAGACAGCATATCAGTGGGTCTTTTTTTTTTTTTTTTTTTTTTTTTTTTTTTTTTTTTTTTTTTTTTTTTTTTTTTTTCAGTTCATTCTGATACCCTGTGTCTTTTGATTGGGGCATTTAGCCCGTTTACATCCAGGATAACTATTGAAAGATATGTATTTAGTGTCATTGTGTTGTCTGTAAGGTGACTATTACTGTATATTGTCTCTGTTCCTTTCTGGTCTGTTACCTTTAGGCTCTCTCTTTGCTTAGAGGACCCCTTTCAATATTTCCTTAGTGCTGATTTGGTGTTTGCAAATTCTTTTCGCTTTTCTTTGTTCTGGAAAATTTTGATCTCTCCTTCCATTTTCAATGATAGCCTAGTTCGATATAATATTCTTGGCTGCATATTTTTCTTGATTAGTTCTCTGAATATATCACACCAGTCCTTTCTGGCCTGCCAGGTCTCTGTGAATAGGTCTGCTTCCAATCTAATAATCCTTCCATTGTATGTTACAGACCTCTTCTCCCAAGCTGCTTTCAGGATTTTTCTCTTTGTCACTGAGACTTATAAGTTTTACTAATAAATGATGGGGTGTGAACCTATTTTTATTGATTTTGAGGGGTTCTCTGTGCTTCCTGGATTTTGATGCTTGTTCCCTTCACCAAATTAAGGAAATTCTCTGCTATAATTTGCTCTAATATAACATCTGCCTCCATCTCTTTTTCTTCTTCTTCTTGGATCCCAATTATTCTAATATTGTTTCATCTTATGGTGTCACTTATCTCTCGAATTCTTTCCTCGTGGTCCAGTAGTTGTTTCTTTCTCTGTTTCTCAGCTTCTTTAGTTTCCATTATTTGATCTTCTATATCAGTAATTCTCTCTTCTGCCTCATATCCTAGTAGTAAGAGTCTCCTTTTTTGATTGCACCTCATTAATAGCTTTTTAAATTCCAACTTGTTTAGATTTTATTTCTCCAGAAAAGGATTCTCTAATATTTTCCATGCCTTTTTAACCCCAGCTAGCATGTTGATAATCATCATTCTGAACTCTAGTTATGACATATTACTAATGTCCCTATTGATTAGGTCCCTTAGCCATCGGTACTGCCTCTTATTCTTTTTTTTTTTTTTTTGAGGTGAGTTTTTCTACCTTGTCATTTTATTCAGATAAGAATAGATGAATGAGAGAACAAAATACTAAAAAGGGTAGTGACTACCCCAGAAAAATATACACTAACCAAATAAGAAGAAACCTGAAACAGGGGAGAGAAGGAAAAAAAAAATCTCTATCTCTATCTCTATCTGTTTCTCTCTCTATATATGATGATACTGGTGAATAGAACAGAGCCACACACTTGATTTTGGGTGTATTTTGGTCTGTTAGAAGATACTTCCTCCCAAAATTTTAAAGAAAGAAAAACTTATATATGTACTAAAATAAGGGTATACATGATGTAGGGTTGAAATACAACTGTAAAGATGAAAATTAAAAAAGATTCTAAAAAAGGAATTGATATGATAAGACATTGGTAAAAAAAAAAATGGAGGAAAGAATGGGATAAGGCTGGAAACTAGAACAAAGCCATGAGCTAGCTTTAGGGTATATATTTATCTATTAGAGGAAACTGTATCCCAATGTTTTAAAGGAAGAAAAAAACCTATATGTATACAAAAAATAAGTGTGAGTACAATGAAGGGATAGCAAATGACTAAAACAATGAAATTTTAAAAAGATATTGATAAGATTAAATAGATTTTTTATTTTTTAAAAAAGGTATGGATAAGATAAAATAGTTAAAAATGTTAAAATAGGAAAGAGAAAAAATATAAAGTAGAATAAGAAAAAATAAAAAAAGAATCAAGAGGAAAAAGCCATGAATGCTTCGTGGGGCATTCCCCTAGTTCTGAAGTTCTGTAATTCCCATTGATCCCTGACCTTGGTCTTGGCTGGATGTTCTCACTGATCTTCTAGGGGAGGGGCCTGTTGTATTGATTCTCAAATATCTTTGCTGGAGGCAGAACTGCCCCGCCCTTGCCCAGGGCCAGGTAAGCAATCTGCTTAGGTTCATTCTAGGTAGCTTTTGTTCCCTGAACTCTTTCCATGGAGGTGGAGAATGAAGATGGCAGCCTCCCAGTCCCCAACCCAGAGGAGTCCAGAGCTCAGGGCCCATTCCTCAGTGAGCCTCCAGAGAAAGCAGTCAATCACACCTGTTTCCTGGTCTCTGGCCACACTCCGTGCTCACCCAGCCCATGCCAAGCATTTCTATCTCTGGCGCTCCAAATCCAGTGGATTCCTGTAGCATGCTCCCACGCCACTCCGCCAGGTAGAAGAGGGAGAGAGTCTCCCTGGATCTGCCACTTGTGGAGTCCCTGCTCAAAGAGAAGTGGCCCAACTGTGCCTGGGATCATGGTTCAAGGTAAGCCAGAACTGAGAGCCCACTCCTTGGCTCAATCTCTGCATCCGACTTTGTTGCTCCAACACCCAGGAGCTCTGCTGTGTTCAGGTACCTCGGGTCCTTCTGCAACCCCGTGTGTCCTGAGACCACACTATTCTAGAGGGGGTTCCACTTCTTCACCTCCTCACCCCCTGCTTAGCCTCTGGGGTGACCTCATTCAGTGGAGCAGACTTCTAAGGTTCTAATTTTGTGCTCAGCTGCTCTATTGCTATACAGGAGCCAGCCCCTCCCCCATAGTCTGTCTTCCCAAACGTCACCTCCGATTCACTTCTCCTTGGGTCCTATCTTCTGTTTCTAGAATTGCTGCTCTTCTTCCTTTGATCTCCTGTTGAGTCTGTAGGTGTTCCGACTGATTTGATAACCATCTAGCTGAACTGGGACCTGATGATATCTAGGTTTCCTACTCCTCTGCCATCTTGCTCCCCCCCACACACAAAAATCTGTTGCTTGACGATATACATGTACCATATTTATGTCATTTATATATATGTGATATATCTCTCTATATAGAAAAAATGTATAGTATTATAGAAAGATATATATATATATCCAGTTTTATATACCCAATCATATATCCTATATATATTCTATATATACTGAACAATATCTATATCTATATCTAAATATATCCAATTTTATGTCTTTCAGGTAAATGCAAAAAGGATCGATTACAGCTTGAATAAAATCATAACAAGCCTCTTTCTCTTCTCTCCCCTACCTTTTCCTTTCTTCCTTCTTTCCTTCCTTCCTTCCTTCCTTCCTTCCTTCCTTCCTTCCTTCCTTCCTTCCTCCTTCCCTTCCTTCCTTCCCTCCCTCCCTCCCTCCTTCCTTCCTTCCTTCCTGTTCTGGATTGGGGATATTTGAGAAGCTATAGTCACTAAATATCCTCAGTTCAATTGCCATGTGTAGTAATGTTTGCCCAAAATACATCTTTTGCACTTACCGCAGTAAACTGTGACTTTATAAGATTTAGATTTCAGAGCATTTTCATCAGACTCCCAATTCCATTCTCTGCAGGGCTATTTTAGTGGTTATATTAATTTTGCACAACTCATTTACCAATTCTTAAGACAAAATTATATATATCTGGTCAACTTATAGACTACTCTTATATCTAGATTTGTTTCCACATAGTAATATTACAAGTGTGTAGTCAAAATATTATTGAAATTACTAGATTTTCCAAAAGCACTGATAATGCTAATATTCAGTATGGTGGGTTGTGGTGGGTTCGGTTTGCTGATAGGTTCAATTTAAGGATTTTGATTTATGTGGATGTGATTGTTTTTATGCTCTTGGTGAAATGACATTTTCCTCTGATGTTTGCTAGCTTTCTATATGACCCTTGTGTATAAATAGCTCCCCTGGGAATTAATCACAGGAGATAACAAAGCAGGTGATGGGAGAAATCATTGTTATTCCTCCTATTCCAATATCATCCCCAAAATCCAAGTGTGGTTTATATTTTTAAGTAATCTTTTGTCATAATGAGCCTCATTTTGTTCTTGCTTAAAGGTTCCAGACCACTTTCATGTACCAGAAGATACCATTCACTTGTATATTTGCCTCTCTACAGCATCTAAGTAAGAAAAGATACAGTGTGACTTAGGAAGAATCCCTAAAAATCTGGGTTTGGAAATTAAAATCTGGCTTTGGGTTTAAGACTCATCATTCCTCCTTCCCTCCATGTCACAAAAATAGAGGATACATACAAGGATCACTAGCTAAATGTGACAAGATATTAGCTTTGCTAATGGCTAATCAGGTGCCCAATTGCCCTCCTACTGCAGGGCTCCTGATAAAGTATGTTAGAGAAAGAAGCTTAGAACTAAAGCCTAATGAAAACTTTTTATTTTCATTTCAAAATAAGGCCTGCAGGGAGAGCTGGGTCAGCAAAACGAACTCTAATGGTACAAAGCCAGCCTGCAGAAAGAACTTCAGCCCTCACACATGGTTACTGGAGAGTGAGAGAGAAAGACAGGAGAGATGGCAGGTCTCCTTCGAGGCACTTATCTCAGGGGAACAGAGAACAGAGAAAGAAAGCTCACTGCCCATAAGTGTGAGTAGTTCCAAGAGAGCAAGAGTCTGTGTCAGGCATGAGCAGTGATCTGCGTAGTGCCCACACCCACCAAAAAAAGCATGGCCTTGCGAACATTACATCCCCTCTAATCAGAGTTAGCTGCCCCCTTCTGTGGAGGAGAAGGGAATAAAAGTGAGGAAATACTAAGAAGAAATGGGAAGAGTTATAGGAGTAAATGCTTATGCTGCACATACCTTTATATATGTAGTAGGGTCTTTTCTTGGAAAGTATGTAGTATTATGATATTTTCTTATATTTGTATGTGGTATTTTCTTGAAAAGCCTCAAAAGTCCTTTATCTTCATCAGGAAAAATGTAATTAGGAATAAAATGATGATGGAAGAGAGTGGGGCTATTTAATTCCTATGGCTTTTAAAGGATTATATTACTCATAGGGTGGTAGGACTGGAGCCAATAAATTGATATGTGTTCCAAAAGGTTACATTGACTAAAGATGCCTGAACTCAGGTTCCCACAGGGCCGTACCTTCATGGGTTGGTGCACGATGCCTTTATTCCCATCTGGTTCTCAGTCTCCCAGATTCTTCTGCATCTCTGCTCCAGCCCCTGCCTTCTCAAGGCCATGGAACACAGAACTTGAAATTAAATTGAGGACTCTTTATTGTCACTGACTCAAAGGATCTGGGGGATGGACAATTCCCAAATTCTGCCACAGGGAGATGGGTTCTCAGAGAACATAATCATTTGCTTATTCAGCCCATATTTATCAAGTAGAGTGTGATGATCCTCAGGGGTGTTCAGGTGCCAGGTTGTGAAACCCTGCAGGAGAAGCTAAAGGCTGTCATGTGAATTGTTCCCTTGATACCAATGCTGTTAAAAACAAACTCAAATGTGAGTCCTTGAAACATTATACCAGGACTGAGTTATAGGGCAATCAAGAATATGTTCACATTTATTTTTAACAACATTATTGAAACTCAAAAAAAATTCACAGAGATCATGTGGTCCTAGAAAAATTTATCTTAAGAATCCCAAAGACCATATTCTGCAATTTTTGAAATGCAAATATTGAAGGAAAATGAATAGTTTTGAGATTCAAATGGACCAGAGTTCTAATCTTGGCTCTGAAATTTATAAGATGTTTTATTTTAGCAAATTAGATGATTCAGTATCTTTATATTTAAAGAGAAAACACTGACTGTATAATGGTACTCTTATGAGGAAGACATAGCATGATGTATATAATATATGTCACATACTGTTTTTCACATAGTAAACTCCTATTAATTTGGATTCCTTTTTACGCCATAATACCCCTCTTTTCCCATGGTGTACAAGAAACCATACTAGGGGATACAATGATGAATTAAATATTATCTACCAGAACGTCTCTGAGACAATAGACATGTAAACACAACTACAACAATACACTGTGAAACGTACCATATTAGAAAAATGTAAAACATAGAGGAAAAAAAGGTATGATATATAGGAATTTTTTCCCCCCAATGGCCCTAAAGGAAACTGAGAATTGCTTCCCAAAGAAACATATTCCTGGTGAATATTCAATTAATGACAATAGTGATGAGGATGATGTTGATGATGATGGAAATGAAGTTTATAATGATTATAAAAATGATGACGATAGTTTACATTTATTGCATATTTGCTATGTTGTAGGAACTCAATTTGCATATATTACTTGATCCTCACAACACTCTAGTGAGGTAAAAATATAATTTCCATATTGTAGAAAATCATGAGGTTACACAAGTAGAATGGGGAAAATCTGCAACTTGACCCAGTTCTGTCTGATTAAAAAACTCAAATCCTTAACCACTATAATGCATGCTCTTTCCATAAATTAATTAATGAATTGTAATTAGGTTCTATTTGAACTATAGTTCATTTGAATTTAAATAGGCTTTTGAGGGATATTGAGCACCTTTACCTATTCTATCCCATTACCAGTTTCCTGGTTGTAGCACTCTAAATGGGATTTGGGCAAACAACACTTCAAACTCAATACATGTCCTTTAAGAAATGAGCACTTAATCTCCACTGACTCCACACACCTAGAAAGTGAGAAAATCACCTGCTCTGGTCACACTGAGTGTTTGAGGGATGGATAGGCACATGACTCAACCCATGAGAGTCAAACCCGGTCAGAAACAATCTGAGGGATTTTTGCTAGTGTGAACATAAAAAGTGGTTATTGCTTCTCTTTTGGGTTTGAACCTGAGAGAGTATAAAATTGGAGCTACTGCAGGTATCTTGTTACCAAAGAGATTGACAATGAAACCAGTTGGGAGAAAGCCAGAAGCAGCTAAAACCCCAAATCTTATGGACATCATTTAAACCATCATCTTTAGCCTGCAGTTTCAGCGACTGGAACCAATGTGTGTAGTAGCAATATCTCATTGTTTTAATTTGCATTTTCTTGATGAGCATTTTTGTTTTTTTCCTTGCCATCTGCATATCTTTTATGGTGAAGTACCTATTAAGGCTTTTGGCCCATTTTTTAATTGGGATGTTTGTTTTCTTATTGTTGTGTTGCCTCACACTTTCTCTTTTTCTTTTTTACTGTATATGCATGTGTGTTGGGGTGTGTGTGTGTGTGTGTGTGTGGTGTGTGTTAAGACCACTTAACATGAGATCCATTCTCAAAGTTTTTAAGTGCTTATCAGGGTTGTGTACAGTGCATCTCTAGAATGTATTCATCTTTTTTATAACTGTAGTTTTATACTCATTGAACTTTACTGATTTGTTCACTTGATTTAACAATTATTGAATGATGTGTGTTAAACTTTTATTAGGATGGCGCTTTCTTAATTTGCCCTCTTAATATTGCAGAATTTTATTTATGTATTATGACGACAGTATAAGATTTAATCCTGAATAACATAAAGACCTTAGAGAACTTTTGAGCAAATTATTCAATAGTTAAGATACATGTCAAGAAATTTAGTTCTTGGGGTACCTGGGTGGCTCAGTCATTAAGTATCTGCCTTCAACTCGGGTCACAATCCCGGAGTCCCCTGGTTTGAGCCCTGCATCAGGCTCCCCGCTTGGCGAGAAGCCTGCTTCTCTCTCTCTCATTCCCCCTGCTTGTGTTCCCTCTCTAGCTGTGTTTCTCTCTGTCAAATAAATAAATAAAAATTTTTTATACCATTTCTGCTCTTGGAAGTAGATGTAATCTTCATTTCTTTGAGGTCTATGTTTTCTGACTATCTTTAAGATCTTATATTCTAAAGGCTCTCTGAGGGTGAGTGGTGTGGATTTTCTTCCTTCCTTTCCTTCCTTCCTTCCTTCCTTCCTTCCTTCCTTCCTTCCTTCCTTCCTTCCTTCCTTCCTTCCTTCCTTCCTTTCTTTCTTCCTGATTTTTCTTCACCTTATTTCCCAATTTGTTTTTGCAGTTGTCATTTCACGGAAATTCTGAGCCATAATGACTCCAAATACACAACTCTATCCTCTGTCTTATTTCCTTGTGAAAACCTGAGTAAATATTTGGTAGGTGTTATCATTCTGTTCTCTGTATATTTTTGTTTTAAGATATTATTTATTTATTTGACAGAGAGATCACAGGTAGGCAGAGAGAGAGAAGGAAGCAGGCTCCCTGCTGAGCAGAGAGCCTGATGGGGGCCTCAATCCCAGGACCCTGAGATCACGAGCTGAGCTGAAGGCAGAGGCTTTAACCCACTGAGCCACCCAGGT
Source organism: Spilogale gracilis (assembly GCA_004023965.1). Lineage (NCBI taxonomy): Eukaryota > Metazoa > Chordata > Mammalia > Carnivora > Mephitidae > Spilogale > Spilogale gracilis. The sequence goes on from PITA01002911.1 coordinate 85,437, forward strand.
GCCCCTGTTCTCTGTATCTTTTAGTATCTTTTCATATCTTTGTGCTTCAATCTGGGTTATTTTATTATATCCATCTTCTGGCTCACTAATTTTCTCTTTTGCTAAATCAAGACTATTATTTAACATATCCAGTGAAATTTAAATTTCAAGTATAAATTTATTTATGGAAAACGTACTTGGTTCTTATAAAAATGTGCCTCATCATGTCATATACTATATTTTGTTATTCTTCTATGTCTTGCGTATTCATTTTTTTAAAAAAATGTCTAATCATATTTCTTGTGTCTTTATTTTTGGAAATTTTATGCTGTCTGGGTTTATCGAAGATTCCTAAAGAAGTCGTTTGTATTTGGTTTAGCTAGGCTTCTGGGAGAATTATCAAATCCATACAACTATAAACTATTTTCTTAACTTGGGCACTTTGTACAAATTAGAAAATAAGAATTTAAACTTGGTAATGAATTTAGACTGTTTTATGCATTGATTTTCCCCTTGCCATCATAAAAATAGTAAATAGACAATGTTGTCTTTCACTTCCTTTTGCAGATTTTTTCTTTTTTTTTTTTTTTTTTTTTTTTTTTTTTTTTTTTTTTTTTTTTTTTTTTTAAAGATTTTATTTATTTATTTGACAGAAAGAAACAGAGCCAGAGAACAAGCAGAGGGACTGAGAGAGGGAGAAGCAGGCTTCCCGCTGAGCAGGAAGCCCGATGTGGGGCTCGATCTCGGGTCTCCGGGATCATGACCTGAGCCGAAAGCAGTCGCTTAACCAACTGAGCCACCCAGGCGCCCCTAGATTTTTTCTTTTAACTCCTTCCCTGAGCACAGAGACTTCGGGGGTGTTGGCGTTTCATAAAGGGGTTTCTATTCCAGTTTCTATGTTGAGCAGACCAAAGTATGATTTTTGTTCCACCTGTGTGATGATTAAAGCTCTAGATTACTGTGCTTGCATAAGGCATCCAAGCATCTTTTTCCACTTACCATCCTAGATTTTCTTCTGTTTGGGGTCTTGATTTCTGAGGACTTCTCCTATTTTTTTTGTGATGTTAGCTATATACTGAGAAGGAGTTTTAAAGCAGAATTTTATGAGCATATTTAGGTATTTTGCGGCTAGAACATTTGAGAATAACCGGAATTTTGTAATGCTGAGCACCATAGTTTTCAACTTCTTTTTTGGTAATGAGATTTTAGCACATAAGCTATAAACAATTAAGCAAATAAGGTAAAACATATTCTGGTTGTTATGGAATTGGTTGTCTTTAAATTCCACTTGCTTACCAAAACCATCTCACATATTTTAGAGTAAACAGAGATTGCCAAAATAGAACAACAGATAATAGGAAAATGTTCCCAAGTTCAGAAAATTCACATTACAAAGAGACGTTTCGAAAATATCCCATTTTTAATGTGGGCCTATCTGTCTTCATTTGTGAATGACATGGATTTACTTATTCTGGAACATTTTACCATGACCCCACATAGCTTGCATATGAGGTGTTAGCTCCGTGGATGTTAGCAAATCTTGTCTGCAAGTTTGAAGGGGAAAGCCAATCTATTTTGAAGAGGCATACTTTACAGGATATTTGGGAACTGGAAAAAATAACAACAACAACAACAACAACAACAACAACAACAACAGTGTTTTGCAAGGGATTGAACCACTTTAAAAGGAATATGAATACCTGCTTTCCACAATGTCAATAGCTTTCCATTGCAGTGAAACAACAACATGGATATCAAGATTTACCTGCATTTTATACCCATCAAATCAATATAAAAAGAGGAAGTTAAAAATTCTGCTGCTTCTGTGGAATGAGAATGAACCATGTTTTACAGTAATGCCAATAAGATGAGCAGAAGAGCAAATGCTGTGGGTTTTTATTTAGGAGCTCTGTCCTAAATAGAGTGTGCATAAGATATCAAGTATTAAGATGCATTGCAGTTATAAGAAAATCTGGTTTGTATGAGACACAGAAAGGATCCTTTACTCCTAGAGAGATGGGCTATTTCATACATGCCATAAAGTCAAAAGTAGTTTGATCTATTTAGCACATATTTTAAATAGCAAAAATAAAGTCAATATCATTTAGTATATCACTGAAACCTCTGGGCTCATTTTAAAACTGACTTAATGAACGTCAAGATGTAAAAGACGCATGACTAAAATGTAAAAAAATATGGCAGCTTTCTACAGAAAAATGACTTGGCAACTGCAGGAAAAATACCCAAGAGAGCAAACTTACTCTTTGCTACCTTTCTTCTGTGGATGTCTTCATCTTTTTTAGGATCTTGGACCCTAATGCTGCTTAATGTTGCTTTTTGATTACTGAAATTGATTGTGTATCTCAGCATGAACCACCTTCTCCCTCATTCTCACTTTCACTTTTCTTCAATTTTTCCTTGAAAAAATTCTAAATTTCTCAATTTGAGCAATGGACTTGAAGGTTTGACTAAAGCAACAGGTCACTCACAAAGCTTAAATCCAAGTGTATTTTCTCAAGAGAAATTAAATAATGTAAGGAATCTATTATAAGAACTTAGAAAATATTAGCATTTTTGATAAACCACATCAATAGGAAGAATGAACATGTTATAGAAAACTACATAATATATGTAACATAAATATTAAACATAATGTTTAATTTAATATATATTTAGTATAGATATACAGATATTTAACTGATAAAGTAGTCATTGACTATTTTGAGCTAGCATGGCCTTGGCTAATAACCACCAGCTCTGTTTTCCTTCATCTTTTCCATTTCTGGAATTTAAGCCTAAGAGTTCACTGTCATATAAGTTATATTCTATACATAACCTTGCTTGTTTTTTTTTTAAAGATTTTATTTATGTATTTGACAGAGAGAGAGATCACAAATAGGAAGAGAGGCAGGCAGAGAGAGAGAGGAGGAAGCAGGCTCCCCTCTGAGCAGAGAGCCTGATGTGGGACTCGATCCCAGGACCCTGAGATCATGACCTGAGCCAAAGGCAGAGGCTTAACCCTTTGAGCCACCCAGGCGCCCCCATAACCTTGCTTTTAATCCTTGTGATATTGTCACACATTCTTCTGTTGAATCGCTCTCACTGTGCCCCTCCTTCCGAGCACTAGACAACTGTATTTACAGCTTGTGAGCACCTCTATTTTGACTTAATGAGGCTTTTCCCTGCCTCTTCTTTTCAGAGTCCTTCCTTGGTATTTATTGCCATGTTCTTCTCCTGAGTGAACTTAGAAGTAAAATAGAAAAACAAACCAACAAATGAAATAGCAACTGGAAAACACAGACATTCAAAGAGTATCACCAAATCCTATCAGAATAACGGAGCCTTACACTGCCCCTCTCAGAGCGTTAATTTCTTCATGATATTTATCACTGCCTCTACTGGCGCCTTTCATCTGCTTGCTTGTTTATGGTCTGTGAAATCCTCCTCCAAGGGAAGCTGCATGAAAGCTGCGGCGCTGTCTGGGTTCTTTTCCTTTTGGAATACCTGTGCAACTAACAGGACCCATCTGAACACATGTACTGAAAGACTTTTGTTGAATGAATGAATGGCTAAAGGACGATGATGTGGGCCAGAAATGTACTTAAATAATTCCATGAAATATGAGTAACTTGGCAGTATTTCTGAGTTTTCTGCCAGTGGAAGATCCCAAACACTCTTTTGGGCAGTTTTAAACAATTTTATTTGGAAATTAGTGGATGTACATTTTAAAACGTGTTATTTCTGTCACATTCCTCCAAACTGTGTAAATAATTGAGCAGGCAAGGAAAGGTAACTGAATTTCTTCTATTGATATTGGGCTCTGTACAAATGCTTTATAGAAATCATAAACATGATAAATTTCTCCCCTTTTAAAACATATTTGAATAATTGGCACTCAGACCACTCTTTAAGTAAGGGAGAGATGAATGAAAAAAGAACTGAAAAGTAAAGAGCAAGAAGTAATTACACACACACGATACTTCCGTAATTGGCAATTTTTCACCTGTTTATTCTTGCAATGTAAATGTTGTATATGCCACGCTGCCTTAAATATGATGATAATAAACAACACTAATAATCATCATGATAAAATTAGCATGCATAAATTACATCCACATAAATCAATGTACGCTAGGCATTGCATACCCATTTTGCAGGAAATTAATAGAGTAGGGGAGGTGTACTACCATCACAACTTAAAAATCTAATTGTTAAAGCTCCACTTGCCACATGCTTTATGTTTTAAAATCTCCTAAAAGAAAAATAATATGGACACATAATCTTTTACATATGGCCTTTTTGTCTTACTTCTTATGAATTTCCCATATGTATTAAAACAGTAAAAACAGGGGCGCCTGGGTGGCTCAGTTGGTTGAGCGACTGCCTTCGGCTCCGGTCATGATCCTGGAGACCCGGGATGGAGTCCCACATCAGGCTCCCTGCTGGGCGGGAAGCCTGCTTCTCCCTCTCTCACTCCCCCTGCTTGTGTTCCCTCTCTAGCTGTGTTTCTCTCTGTCAAATAAATAACATCTTTAAAACAAAACAAAACAAAACAAAAAAACAGTAAAAACATCTTTCTTTTAAAACTATAGAAGCCATGTATTTTTGGGGGTCTATCCTTGGACACCTTCTCTCCGCTTATGCTTAATAATTTGATTTGCTTTTCTTCTTTTTTTTTTTTTTTTAAGATTTTATTTATTTATTTTGACAGAGAGAAACACAGCTAGAGAGGGAACACAAGCAGAGGGACTGAGAGAGGGAGAAGCAGGCTTCCCGCTGGGCAGGAAGCCTGATGTGGGGCTCCATCCTGGTCTCCAGGATCATGACCTGAGCCGAAAGCAGTCGCTTAACCAACTGAGCCACTCAGGCGCCCCTGATTTGCTTTTCTAACCCTTACTATCCTCTATTATTTGAAGAGTCCCCAGTGTTTAACTTAGACCTCCCTCCAAGTTTCAGGCCCATATACCAATTCCAATTAAAATACTGCATATTTCTTAAACTTGAGTCATTATCTTCTCCCAGAAATCCCCTTCTATTCTGAGTCAAGACAGTTGATCAAAAACTTTCTTTAAATTTATTTTTTTTTCCAAATCACATCAGAATTATCAGAGAAATATATGAATAAATTCCTAGTAACATTGGGATGTTAGGAGAAATGCCACTAGCATCCCAGAATGGTAAGGGTTTCCGGAGACTGACAGAGAAGCCCCAAAGGTATGATGGCTCTGTTACACCATCAGGCATCAGGGGAGACTTAAAAAAGAAGTGTTTATCAGGAAGAATGCAAAGATAATGCTAAGAGATCTGAGGGGACAGAATCCAGAAGAAGAATCTGCACTGGGACAAAATTCAGCTGGAATTATTTCAGAAACAACCTCTGCATCCGTTCTCCAAACATCTGATTCCAGCATTTTCTCACAGGAGTCTTGAAGTAGTCCTAAAAAGTGTACACGTGATCAAGGCAGACAAAAATGCAAAGATGATATGAAACTTCCCTTCTCAGAGAAGCAGTCATCCACACACCCTGCCTAGACAGTCAACACACCCCGTTTGAGGAAATTAAACATTTTGTTTTCAGAGCTAACACACCAAATGCCAGAAAGAAAAAAAGACAATCTAAAACCAAAAAAGAGATGAACACAGAGTATCTAAAATGAAATGAAGATCCAACCAGCATTGCCAACAAGGAGGGCTTGAAATGAGGGAGCAATGTCCCAGCATTCTGAGGAAAGTATGCTTTGAATCTTGTTTCTGTTTGAAGCCAAACAACGTTCAAGTATGAGGACATAAGGAAAACAGTTTTGTATATATAGGAAAGGAACATTTTCATCCTCAAACTTTTTCTTAAATTATTTGACAACATATTCTTACAAAATAAAACATAAATCCAAGGAGGGAAAATGATATGGGCTTCAAGGAATATTATGGGATAAGACATCTGTGAATTTTATGACTGTCTAAATAATTATTAATACAACTATTGTCAATATTCAGATAACCACTAGAGAATGATTTGTAAAAAATGTGGAGACATAACCCAAAGTTATAACAAAATGAAATTAAAAGTCCCAGGTGATTTCAACAACTTGGGATGGTACTGGACACAGAGAAATAACAGTAAGCCAAGAATTTTTTCTTGGTCTGGGGGAGGAATTTAAATACTTTTTTAAACATTATAAATATATATGTTTCATAGCACTTGCATAGTAGTTACCACAAACTGGATGGTTTAAAACATTACAAATATATTATCTCACAGTTCTGGGGGTCAGAAGCCCAAAATCAAGTTGTTGACAGTGTTGGTTTCTTTTGGAAATTTTTTTTTTCAAGATTTTATTTATTCATTTGACAGAGAGAGAGATCACAAGTAGGCAGAGAGGCAGGCAAAGAGAGCAGATGAAGTCATCAACTTTACACCACTACCCCTCCCTCTGCAGGGACCCTGAGATCATGACCTGAGCCTGAGCCAAGGGCAGAGTTTACCCCACTGAGCCACACAGGCGCCCTCTTTTGGAAGTTCTGAGGGAGAAATCTATTCCACGCCTCCTGGCAGCCAGGAGTTTAGGGTATTTCTTGGCTTGTATTATGCACTGCTTCAATCTCTATGTTCATTTTTATAAATCATGCCGTCTGCTTCTCTGCCTCTTGTAAAGATTCCTATCATGATTTAGAGCTCGCCCTAATCCAGAATGATGTTATTTTGAGATTCTTACATAAATTGCATCTACAAAGACCCTTTTCCAAATAAAATCATATTCACAGGTATAGATATGCCTTAACCCACTACAATTCCTTAACATTTATTAAAAAACAAAAATAAACCCTTACAGTGCTTACATCAAACACTACTAGCTTTATACACATTAACTGATGTAACCTTCCCCCCAACCCTATGATCTATGTTCTATTTTTTCTACTTTATGGATAAGGAAACTGAGGCAAACTGAGGAAACTGAGTTTATGTAATGGACCCAAGACCACACAGGTAGTAAGTGGTAAAACAAGGGTTAGAATCTAGGTCTAGGTCTAGAATTTATGCTCTTAACCACTAACGTTTGTTAAGTCTCAATGCTACAAATTTATTGCATATAAAAAGAGGAGTAAAATGTGTAATATCTAAACAACTAGGAGACATTAAACTGCTGCAAAGACCACTCCAACAATTCTATGAAACGTGGGTAAGTCAATGAGATATCGCCAGAAAAAAAGATAACATGGAAAAGAAATCAAAATAAGATGGTTGATATCCATTTAAGTAAAAGATAGAAGTTTCAATAAAAACAAAAATAAAAAAAACCCTTAAAATTAATTCCTATGGCATGCCATTCAAGAGATAGTTGAAACATGGGAGGTAAAGTGATGAAAAGAGAATTACAGTCACACTTTAACAAAAATGAAGAGTTGCAGAATTCTTCAAGATTGGTCAGAGAATATTTTAAAATGTACATGGGATCATGTAATTCTCAATTTCAGAGCGTACAATGGTTTGGTATTACATTTTGAATAAGGTATCAATTTCTTTTTTAATGGTCTACAAAGTTACAAATCATCTGTTTCCTGTCTGAGATTATACCTCGTTTCTTCCTCTGCCAATTTCCCTTGCTTACTATGTTCTGAGTTCACTGAGATTTTCATTCCCTAAACTTGCCTGTACATTCTTTCTTCTGTCTTTCTCTGGCAGTCCCTTGATATGATTCCTATTCATCATTCAGAGCTAAAGTCACAGATCACTTCTTCAAAGCTGTCCTCCCCACATTATCTAAAGTGACCCGTTGTTATGCTCTAGCACTTTACCTTAATTATTTTCTTCCCAATTATTTCAACTGTTTGATATTCCTTGTTTGTAGAAGTCATTTACAATCGCTCACAAAGTCATCAACTTTACACCACAATTGCCTATTAAATGAGTCCTCCTTCAGTGGTACCACAATAATCCGGAACTGCAAGAATCCAGGAAGTCTTTTATTTTTTTATTAATTTTTATTTTTTCCATAACCCAACGCCCCTATCCCTCCCTCCCCCTCCCCCCAACTCCTTAGCAACCCTCAGACCTGGGAGGGAGACAACAAAAAGAAGCTCTCGATCTCAGGAAACAAATCAGGAAGTCTTGTATAGGACTGCACCTGAGGTCAGTGTTAGAAGATGAGCAAGGGTTAGGTTTCAGTTTGGTAAATAGTGGTAATTTGTGAGTAAATCCTAAAGAATTATAAATATATAGAGAACATGGAAAATAGATGGAGTGTTGGTGATTCTCTTGCAGCCAGTCATACTATCAAAAATCAGCAACTGTATTATTCTGAATATCATCTATTTGGCCCTTTAGCTTTACTCTGCATCCTCTTCCCAGTTGCTTGACGCCTGGGGGGCTGACCACATCACCGAGCTCTCTTCTTTTCCATTTGGGAGGGTGGTATGGATTGGCAATGATTCTGGCCTGGGGGATAAAACACTCCTGTGTGGTTTCTCCACTCTGACCTCATCTTTGTAGATACTTCTTTTATTAAAGTTTGCTCACATTAGTTTGAATGTGCCATTTGTTTCTTGCTGAGGCACTAATACATATGTATTTCCTTTGAGCATTTCCAATTGCCAAGAGTACATACTTCATTTTCCCCCTTACAATTAATAATTGAGTACTTATCATGTGCCAAGCCCTGTTACAGACCATGGGGACTTTGCAGTGAGCAAAATAGATGAGAACAATTGCCCTTGCGAAGCTTACATCCCAGTTGAAGATTACAGTGAATAAAATAAATGTGTCAAATTATGTGAGATATAGTAATATATATATTAAAGAAAAATAAAGCAGGGAAGCAGGATAGCAATGCTGGAGGAGATTGAAATTTAAAGTGGTGTGGTCAAAGAAGGTTCCACTGAGAAAGTTACATTTAAGTGAAGAAATGAAAGAGGTAAGGGAGCCAGTCATGAAGATTTCTGGTAATGAACATACCAGGTAGAAAGGATAGCAAATGCAAATGGCCCAGTCACATGAGGGCCTGATAGTTTCAAGAATCCATGGGGAGGTTAGTGTGATAGAATAGGGTAAGTTGGGGAGGAGGGATGACATGGAAACAAATCCTATACGACCCCAAGGACCCCAAGTGCCACTGTAAAGACTTTGGAATTTACTCAGTGTGGAAAAAAGGAGGATATTGGAAGGTTTGGAGTTGTGGTACAATTTGACTTACATTTTACATTCATTGTTCTTGCATTTGGTTGTTTTAAAGTGTATGTATGTGTATGGGCATGTATTTTAGAATAAAAGAGGGCAAGCAAAGATATAAATAAATATTTAAGGGGCACCTGGCTGACTCAGTAGAGCATGTGACTCTTGACCTTGGGGTTGTGAGTTCGAGCCCCATGTTGAGTGTAGATATTATTTTTAAAAAAATCTTTTAAAAAAGTTATTTAAGAACTTAATATCATTTCAGGGGAATGATAACAATGGTCCAAACTAAGTTGGTGGCAATAGAATTGTTAATAAGGAGGTATGAAATACTTAGATTGAAGACATATTTTGAAACTATAGTCAGCATGAATTTCTAATGAGTTCATTCAGTCAGCACATATGTATTGAAGGCTTACCATGGACTAGCAGTATGCTAGGTGACTGAGAGCATAGTGAGCCAAACAAAACTTCCTACTTTTACAGAACTTAAAATATAATCATGGTATGGAGGCAGTAAACAGTGAGCCAATGAATGAATGAATGAATGAATGAATGAATGAATAAATAAATAAGTAAATCATATAGAACGTTACCTATTGTTAAGTGCTGTTAGAAGAAACTGCTTGGGTGAAGAAGGGCAATGGTGGTGAGTTAGGTTAATAAATGATCGGGACATGCCTCCTTAAGTAGGTGACATTTCAGTAAATAGTTAAGAGAAAATGGGAATCAGCTAAGGGGATATTTGAGGAAAGAGTTCTTTAGGCTGAGAGAACAACTAGAGCAAAGCCACAGGGTAGACACATGCTCTGGGGCTTAAGGAACCACAAAAAGGTAAGGGACAGGTTATTAAAAACTGGATGTTAGAGGAGTAACAAGCTACTGGCTTTAGAAAGCCTCACAAGCCATTGTAAGAATTTAGGCTCAGATTCAGTACAGTGAGAGTAATTGCAGAGTGTATGTGAAGGAATGGCAAGATCTAATCTTTATTTTTTATTTTAATGGGATTATTCAATTTGCAGGATTGAGACTAGGCTCTCAATGTCAAAATTTGAAGCAGGAAGACCTGCTGTGAAATGGGATATATGAAGAAGAACCAAAGACAACATTGCCATTTAAAATTATGGAAAAACAAGGGGCACCTGGATGGCTCAGTTGGTTAAGAGACTGCCTTCGGCTACCATCGGGCTCCCTACTCGGCGGGAAGCCTGCTTCTCCCTCTCTCACTCTCCCTGCTTGTGTTCCCTCTCTGGCTGTGTTTCTCTCTGTCAAATAAATAAAATCTTAAAAAAAAAATTATGGAAAAACTTGGAGGAAAATAGTTATAGGGTAGATGATGGGAAGATTAGGATCTCAATATTGGGCATATTAAGACCAAAACAACTATTAGAGATTCATTCTTCAATTTTTTTCCCATGTGGAAGGACTTCTAGTTTCTATCATTCCACAACAGTAAGTTATTTAACAGATGAATGTAGAAAAAGCAAGTGGACATGCTCAATTTAGCCAACTCTTTTGCTTTTTTATTTTGCAGGGGGAAAAAATGCATTCTCTAATTCTCTGTAATGCAAATTTGAAACAGTCAAGCCCTAGTGGAGGTATCTATGTCTATTAAGCAACGACTAGATTGACTAGATGAGTAAACTTAAATTTTTAGTGAGGTGTTAGTAAGTCTTATTTGCTGTAGTTCCATAGATGCTTTCTCTAAAGACCTTTATGTAGAATAAAAGAGATCATTTGAGTTTCCATATGACAGTCCTCATGTCAATCTACCAATCCTTTTGAATAGTAGGGGTGGGAAAAAATGTCATTATTCCTTTTCTTCTATCTAAAGATTTTTAAAAATGAATATAGAGTGAATTTTACACTAAAGATTATTATTAAGAGGCAAGCTTCATATCCAAGTCTTCTCAATTTTGAAGGTAAAATTGAATTTGACCTTTAAGTAAAGATCAGTTCCACTGGGTAACCAATTTGGACTGATTCCACTGGAGATCACCTAAGAGTATTCTGGCATTGTAAATGGCCATTAAAAGCCATCAGTGCTATAATTCTTTTAGAAACAGATAGTTATGTGAGAGTCATATGATGGTTATTGCTTTATGATTTAGATATTATTTAATGAAGAGTTGGAAATATCTATCAAGTCTAACTTGACACAAGAGGACAGAGAGGACCTCCATCTCAGCCAAGACTACTTGGGAAAAATGTTGTATAATTTCCAAAAGCATACCCTTCAAACTGACAATAATAGCATATTATCCATTTGCTTTATATCTTTTACTTAAAATTATCAAAACAGTTTACAGTACTCGACTTCAGTCTTATGTGTTAACTAGAGTTATAGCTATAAATCATTAAGACCGCCTGTCACCATCATCACAGGTCATGCTCAGTGAGGGGTTTTAACCTATTCTGTGCCATTTGGGCAGTATTTTGAAACCTTCACAGAATAATAGTTTCAAATATATAGAAGCCCAAGGTAAGAATCATATTGAAATATATTGCACTCTTTCAAGGGTACCCTCTTTTCTCATTTTGCTTCAACATTCCTATTCACAAGTTTGAAGACATTTTTTCAGTGAGAATGGCATTATTTTATTCTTGCCATTAACTTACCAGATTTTCACTTCATATGTTGCTTATAAAATGTTACAAAAATTACCTTAGTTGTGAATATGTTATATATTTGAATATGTTGTGTTGTATATATATTTGAATATAGTTATATAGTTGAATATGTTGATTTAAACACACAACTCTTTGTTTGGATTTCTTTTTGGTCTTAATGATCCAAACACTTATAAAGAAATGCTACTGGCAGTTTATAATTACATAAAACATAATTGTGTTTTATATTTTCCTTCAAATATATACACATTTATGTCTATTTTCTATTTTAACCTATGTTCCTTGAGCAGCTTCTCATGGACTCAGATGACTTTTCAAGATGCTAGGAATTGAGTTCTGAATCAGATAACATTAGAGAAAATAAGAGAAAGGAAGGAAAGAAGGAAAGAGAGAGAAAGAAGGATAGGGAAAGATACAGAAGGAAATCTGATGTTAAATAAGGTGTTAATGAAGGAATAAAAATGACAGGAGCTGAGAGTGAGATAGGTGGTCAGGAAAGGACTCTTTGAGGAGTGACATTTGCACAAAGAAGTTAATACATCAATCCCCCCAAATTATGTATTGTTTACAAAACTCTAATTAGCTGAACAAAGCATGATCATCTTCACAGGCAAGGATCAAGTGTTCTGTCATAGATACCAGAAAGAAGGACTCCCCTGTGTCTGTCATTCCCAAGGAGGGTAAGATCAAGATGTCTACTGCAGAGTCATGGCGTGCAGAACTGAAGCAGTAACTTCCTGTTTTCAGATTAGATGTATAAAAGGGAACCTGAAGAAGAAATAGGTAATTTCCCCAGAAGCATTTGTCTTGATGTTTCTCCATGGTTTCAGCTCTGCTGAAAGGGCCTGTAGTATGATTATTTGGTTTTCCCTTTCTCTTAGCTATCTTTGCTCCAAAAAGTCAGCTACATCAGACAGGCCATGGTCTTTCTGAAACCTATAGTGAAGAATCCTTCCTGGCCTATTATAGCTTCAGGTGGTTTTCTGGCAATCCTTAGCAAGCACTTCGCTTTTTGTTTTGTCAATACATGATGTCCTCCTCTCATGTGTCTGTGTCTTCACACAATCTTGTAAGATCAATATCTATAATGAATTAAGGGCTCATTCTGCTCCAGTATAACCTCATGTTGACTAATTACATATCCATTGACACTATTGCAAATAAGGTCACATTTGGAGGTACTAAGGGTTAGGATTTCAACATATATTTTGGGGGGATATAATTCAACCCACAATAATCATTTCTAGAGTTCACACAAAAACTTGAAGTACTTAGAAATCAAACCGAGTTTGATATAGAATGAGTCCAGATGTCCATCATTAGATGAATGGATAAAGAAGATGTGGTGTTCACACACACACACACACACACACACACACACACACGCCGGAATGTTATTCAGCCATCAAAAATAATTAAATATTGCCATTTGCAATGATGTGGATGGAACTAGAGAGTATTATGCTAAATGAAATCAGTCAGAGAAAGACAAATACCATATGATTTTACTCATATGTGCAATTTAAGAACAAAAGAGATGAACATAAGGGGAAAGGAAGGAAAAATAAAATAAGATAAAAACAGAGAGGGAGGCAAACTATGAGACTCAACTAAAACAAGCTGAGAGTTGCTGGAGTAGACATGGGTAGGGGGCTGGGTAATTGGCTGATGCGTATTAAGGAGAGCACTTGATGTAATGAACACTGGGCGTTGTATGCAACTGATGAATCACTAAATTCTACCCCTGAAACTAATAATACACTATATGTTAACTAAATTGAATTTAAAAAAAAGAAAAAAAAAACAAGAAGAAAGAGTATAGGTTAGGAATTTGGATAGCTAACTATTTAAACTCTGGCATTACTATTTGTTGAATTGTTGATCTTAGGAAGGTTGCTAAAATGTCTAGACTCAGCTTTCTCATCCATAAAATGTGGTCTCAACTACTTTGCAAAACTGCCGTAAAGACAAAAATAATATAAATAAAATGGGAGTATAGAAAAAATTTTTTTAAGATTTTACTTATTTGACAGAGAAACATAGTTAGAGAGGGAACACAAGCTACGGGAGTGAGAGAGGGAGAAACAGGCCTCCCACAGAACAAGAAGCCCAATTCAAGGCTCAATCCCAGGACTCCAGGATCATGACCTGAGCCAAAGGCAGACGCTTAGTGACTAAACCACCTAGGTGCCCCAGAAATTCAAATTCTTATTCAATTGTTATTAAATATTTTTGACATTCAAAACCAATTTATATGACTAAATAGAAAGGTATTGCAAGTTATCCATCTTTAGGAAAAGAATAGAGGTTCTGAATCAAATTTCTTTTACTTAAGTTAAAACAAGAAATAGACATATTTTCCTGTTTCTAGATCAGACCTCCATATTAAGATGTATCCTGATATACTTCCATAGAAAGCTGAATTGAATCAACCCATTAATGACATGCACAGTTCAAGAATCAGAAATATTTTAAAAAATATTCTTGTGGTTGATCTGAAGAATAATAGTCACTATATTTGCCAAAATAAGATCAGTATTTTCCAAAGAATTACTTGTCTTGAATTTAAAGCCATGGCCTGTAATTAAGAACTTAGTCCTTAGCAAGGTCTGTGATGCCTACGCAGTGTAAGTTATGTCCACTTCTTGTAGTCTATCATAGCAATTTGTTCTTGGCTTTATAGCATCTATAAAGCATGTGGCATCTGTATAGCATATCACAATTTATAATTATATATTTAAGTTTGTGTTTACTTGTCCACTGTCTGTTTTATACACTAGATCTTAAGTGTCTAGAGAATCAGGACCATGTCTCAACCCTCTAGCACTGTGTAACAGTCACAGTAAGGGCTCAATAAATATCAATTTAATGAATAAATGGAGTGGTGAGTTTATTGACAAATAAAAACATTATTACTCTCTCCAGAAATTCTCATTTGACAGATTTGCCTTCAGCAGAGACAACAGAATAAATTGTATATTTATTTATTTGTCCATTACATAGAGGTACTGGATAAATCCATGAAATATTATTGGAAAAATACTTTAAAATTTCTAGCAACAACACATTTTGAATATCAAGTATAGCATGTTACTTTTTATAATTCTTTTATATCTAAGAACAGGTAAGCATCAGAGCTTTGGAGACAGAATATTGAGGAAGTGGAAAGGCAAGAAAAATACACACACAACAAAAACAGGATATAGCAAAAGAAAGTGAAAATAATTATGAAGAAGTCAAACAATATATAGGTTAAAGTGATAGAAAAATTGAACGAAAGTCTAAAAAAAAAATCAAACTAGCATCAGTATATAAATAAGCTAGGTTAGAAAACTTATGTGACGTTTCACATTTGTATAATTTGGCCCAAGTAACATGTTCTACCTTATTTTCCATTGCTTAACTTGTTGGTTCTTGTCCCAGTGAATTTCTATGTCACAGTAGTTGCTTCTGTCCTCTGCTCCACTTACAACAGTACCACCAACCTATCATTAGACTTCTCCTTGTATTCATCCCTCAACACCCCATCAAGGTTCCAATTTTTCTGTTACAGACTTCCCATTATTTCTGTTGAAGAAATTGAGACTCAAGGGTAAGGAGGCAATGTAAATTTACACAACTGGTGAAGCAATAGGGCTAGAGCACAGAGGACTATTTCCATACCATCACAAAGTCTATGACTTGAAGCATCCTTTGATCCAGGGTTTGAAATAGAATACATTATCCATCATCTGTGTTAGAACATGCATACCTGGGTCAACACAAGGAACAAGAAGAGTTAGTGGAAATCATTAGATTATAGTTACTATCAAACCAGAGGCAAACATAGAGTTGTCTGCTATATTTATGTCTTCCCATGTATGCTGAATGAAGTAGATGGAAGAAAACCTCAAAGCAGCTGGCTAACACAAAGATAGCCTAAAAGTGCATAATGTGTGATAATTCTTAATATAAAAGGATACATTTGCAGGGTATGCAAGAAAATTCGATGATCAAATTCCTATTCAACTATGAAGTGATTTGCAAAATAGTATGAAAGGCATAATCTTAAAGAGGTGATTTCCTTTTTCCCTTTAATAATGAACATAATCCCATTAATTTTAATATGTGCCTGTTAAGCAAAAACATACCCACGGGCATTTCAGAGAGAACTCAACAGTATTTTTAATTTAGAGGAGTAGTATAGTTACACAATATAAAATCAGTATCTATTGGTTATTAAAATGTTTCATTCTGCTTTGATGTTTACAGGATTTGGTTGACAATTTTCTCCATTTACTTTATTTGAAGATCTGAACAGGTGACTATAAATTATGTGAACTATTTAGGTAATATATCTAACTCTGAATAAGACTTAGGGTAATAAGCTAAATTTAATGAGTTGGCAGTAAGGATATTTTTTTCTCCCATGCAATAGAAGTGACCTGGTTTCATAAATGGCTTAGAAAATAATAAAACAGAACATGTTTATGGTTTGACATTTAAGAAAAAAAATATCTGTTCCTCTAGGAAATAAGAATAAGAGGATTAAGGGAAATATTATAAGAAACAAAAAGAGATTCCCTGATAATTTTGTTAAGACATAAAACTTTTCAGTATACAAATATTTCTGCCTTCACTTAAATTTGAGTTTGAAAACACCTTAGAATACATACATAAATATATATTCTCTCTCTCCTTATATGTATGTATATACATACACACACTATATACTCTATATTATAAGTATAAATAGCATATTAAAAATGAGAAACACATGTATAAATATTTATTTTATTTTTATAATTTAAATCCAGTTAGTCATTATTGGAATACATCCTCTAAAGCAAAAAATCCATCATTTCCTGATGTTGCCTACAGACCATCTACTCATTTATTCCTCCTTTTCTTTTATATGCAAATATTGGCATCTGCTATTGGATAATTCAGATGAAAACACAACTCACAATTCCTGTCTTGGAGGAAAACAGAGTTACTGTGGGAAAGCATATGTAAAAATATGAATGCAACAAAATATTTTATCTGTGAAAAATGTTACTAAAGTAAAGAGAATGTAGTTGAAGGTAATGTAGACAAAATTCAGTCTTTCAAGGAAAGCTCACCTTATGGAAGAACCTCAAAAAAGGGCATTGTCGAACTCTTTGGTCTAGGGCAAAGGCTTGAAGTCTTGGTACTTCATGGTCCATGACAGAATGGCAATGCCCCATAATCTGAATTTAAAATAAAATACCTAAAGATAAGTAAAACTAAAAGATGAAAAACAAAGAATGAGCAAAAACATTTTCAAGTAAGTGTAAATTTCAAGTAAAC
Source organism: Spilogale gracilis (assembly GCA_004023965.1). NCBI lineage: Eukaryota > Metazoa > Chordata > Mammalia > Carnivora > Mephitidae > Spilogale > Spilogale gracilis. The sequence continues at coordinate 102,523 of PITA01002911.1, forward strand.
AGCGTCACACTAGTAATATTTAGTCGAATATAATTCAAGACAAAAAGCATTTTATTTTTATATTTTTAAATGTGAGGCAAAACCAAACATGGAACACTGAGAAAATAAAATAAATTATTACCAGTCATGGAACACTGAGAAAATAAAATAAATTATTATTTTAAAAAGGCAAAAAGCATTTTATAAGACAAAATAATTATTTATAAAAATAATGAATTATAGTAATTGAAATTCACAATAATATAAATATCTGGTAGCAAAGTTTTTTCAATATTTATATAAGAGAAGTTCAAATATATGAATGGGAATTAGCATACTTATCTATGTCTTTGACAAATCTCATTAGCAAAAGTTACTCAGGATATGAAAGCCATGAATTATAATGTATATTATATACTATATATTACATATATACTAGATACTATATATTATTTTGTTATATGTTAACTGATGTTATGTTTATCTAATTTATTATTACTCTATTCTATTATATGATAGGATTATTATAATATTATATGCTATTTAATTAAATATAATGTCTTACATATACATACCACACATTCTGACTTACAAAGAGAAAGTCTACCTTCTTTTTTTTTGTTTGTATTTTTTTTTTTATTGTTACTTAATTTTTTTTTTTTCCCAGTGTTCCAAGATTCATTCCCCATTCCCCACACCCAGTACTCCACGCTTTAGGTGCCCCCAGTACCCACCACCAGGCTCTCCCATCCCTCTATCCCCCTCCCTCCAAGTCCCTCAGTTTGTTTCTGTGTCCAAAGTCTCTGTTGTTTCGTTTCCCTCCCTGGATTACCCTAGTTCCCATTTACTTTCCTTCTCCCACTGTCCTCCAGGTTACTCCTCATGCACTGCAAGTAAGTGAAACCATGTGATACTTGACTTTTTCTTCTTAAGCGTCACAGATCTTTTATAAAAACTGAACATGTAGTAGGCCACAACAGCAAAATAAAACAAAACAAAAAACTCTCAATCAGTCTAAAAAAGGTTAGTTAATGGGCCATATTCTCTAATAATAATGCAATGAAACTAGATATTATTAAGAAAAGTTTGTGTTTAAAAATGCTTGGAAAATAAGCAAAAATATCACAAACAACTCTGAGCTCAAAGCAGAAATTAAGTTTGTTATAGCAGCTATATAATACAATGTATTGAAGGTGCCTCATATTATATTAATGGAGTGCAACCAACTCTCCACCTAGATGAGAATTTATAAATCTAAATGCACATATTTTATGCAGGAAACACTGGGTGTGAAAGAACTCAACATGCCCCTCAAGTAGTCACAACAAAGTAAAACAAACATTAAGGAGTAAAGCAGGATAGAGGAATTAACAAATAAGAAATACAAACAGAAACGAATGAGAAAGCCAAAAGGTAGCAGAATGGAAACATAAATATAAAAGATGATTAAAAAAATAAAATAGTCAAGCCTGGCAATGTCACTTGAAAGAGAGGAAATGAATGTGGAAGAAATCACAACTATGAAACATTAGCAATAAAAGAGGATTAGATTAAAGTTTTAGGCAGTATTTTTTAATATTAATTAATTAATTTGCGAGAGGGAGAGAGAGAGCGCATGAGCCGGGGGAGGAGCAGATGGAGAAGAAAAGGCAGACTTCCTGTTGAGCAAGGAGTCTGATGAGGGGTAGACCCTGGAACCCTGAGATCATGACCTGAGCCTAAGGCAGAGTCAGCATACCAAGCCACCCAAGTACCCCTAGACAGTATTATTTCTAATGTTAAATCATTGTAAATGAAAGATTGGAAACATTAAGTGTCACAGAAAATGAAAATACATTAATGATCAAAATTAAGACATGAAAACCACATAAAGACAAATAACAACTATAAAATTTAAAAACAAAAAACAAATCTATCTCCAAAAAATGGTGCCAGGGAAATATGATTCAGATGAAATTATGAGAAGGAAATGTCAGGATCATTCTTATGCAATTTAGTCTGTTTCAGAACGTAGAAAGTAGTTTATGAAGTGGACAAAAAATGACCCCCAAAACTTCAAAATACCATGTTGCAACTGTGTTTAGGATTGTAGATTTGAAGATGCTCAAGGACAAACTACCAATTTGGGCCTAATATTATGTTAAAGATGCGATATAAGATGACAAATGGACTGGGTCCAAAAAATTCAAGGGCTTATATTGTGTTGTTTACATTGTATTGCTTATATTATATTATTTATATAATATTAAATTGCTTATATTAATATGTCATATGCATATATAATCAGTATTCAAAAATGCTTTGAAATTTGCCCACTTTTGACAAAATTAAATGTTCACTTCTTATAAACATTTTGAATAGACTAGTTTTTTAATCATTAAAGAAAATCTGTATCAAAATATTTTAATAGTGAAACAACATGAAGAGAAATAGGTGCATAAATATTGGCAAAGAAGAAACAAAATAATTATATGTATTGATGAATGATTATTTCCCTAGGCAATGGATTACAATCAAATGAAAAACAGTTACCAAGAGATTGGAATGTTTTTAGAATTGTTAGAATAATTTAGTGGTAAGGTATATTCCTGTCTTATTTGTGATTTCAGGTAAAAGCTCCACACTCAATATTGAAACATGTTTAATCATCTACCTTTCCAAAATAATCTCATCCCTTTAATTTCTTAGATTCTGTTTAATTCTGATTTATTCTACTTCATTTACTTTCTTTCCCTATTAATTTTAATTCTCCATCTTTATTAGAAAGCTGTGTTGTAACGTCAACCTTTTTGCCTGATCTTTTATTCTTTGCATCTGATCTTAATTATAACTCGGCCCTTCCTAAAGGGTTCCACTTTCTTAAGTGGCAGGTGCTACAAAACACCCTAGCAAAACTTCTCAGGCTATGGATTCAGAGTCTAGCTACCTCTAGTATTCTTCTTCTGTCCCCTATACATTTGTCTTCATAGGGGGAAAAAAAAACAACAAACCAAGCCAAAACCAAACCAAACAAAAAACAGAACAAAACCAAAACCTCTGACTTCAAACAAGTGCCATCTGGCTAAATCATCTATACTCCTCTTCCTTGCTATCATCCCCAAACATCTGGGTTAATCCTCTTATTCGACTACAGACTTTGGTCCCTGTTCACACTGCCTTTCCATCAGAAATCCTACCACAATCCAGGATGACTTCTAGGCCACGTAGAGAACGCATCCAATCCTGGCCAATGGCTGCCACAAGCTTGCTTCTTAGACTTTGTCCTCATCAGGGAATGCCTTATCTCTGAGATAATTAACTTACTGACTTTACTTTCTCTTCCTCTCCCCTCCCATTCTTCTCAACTCTTGATCTCTTCCTCCTAACTGGAATACCCAAGGCTGTGACTGTGACTGGCTGCAGACACAAATCACTCTAGGGGCTTTAAGAAGGTATGGAGCCACTGTTTCAGAATCTCTGGGCTTTGGTATTACCAAAGCCGCCTATGTACAGAGCGAGCGGGCTGGTCAAGGGCCACGGCTCTGGGGTACTTCTGTGTCTACTTCCAAGTTCTCTTCACTGCCTTTCTTTCCTACCCAGCTTGGATTCCAAGTGTCATCGCTTGAAATTGGTCTTCTGTCAATGGCTTCAGCTCTCTTCTTCTGGATCCCTTTTGTTGTTTCTACCCGGCAAAGTTTAACCTTCATTTAAAACTAATGCCCTGAGCTTCTAAATAATGCTAAGAGGGAAAATGCATAATCTTGCACACTGGTATTGCCACTAATTTGTAGTCACTAGTATATATATAGCTGCTTGGCAGTCTTACTGTGTCTAAAATAAGCTCGCTTTTCTTCCTTTTCTCTGTGATACGATGTCAAGCCATCTCCATTGTTTTCCCCAAATCTCTAACCCCATCGCCTCACCCATCTTTCATAGATATCCTTAAATGACAACTTGACAGTAAGAACAGAATCCTTTCCATGGAAAATCCGGGAACTACTATAACCTCAATAATATGCTTCTGCACAAGATTGCCTCTTTCCTCCTATTGCTGTTAAGAGGAGTCCTCCCTCCCATCCAAGGCTCACCTTTCAACTTCGCTGTATCTCTCTGGCTCCTTCTCAAAGGCTTGTCTTTGTTACTTATCCTTAGATGATTAGTCTTATGAAGCAGTTGCAGCTTGGATTTGACTATGACCCCTCACTAATTGCTCAAGTGACCACGAGCATTTGACCTGACTTCTTCATATTCATTTTTAGCTAAAAAATGGGAGAATAGAAATATTTCTATTGCATAGAGTGGTGGTGAGAATTGAAAAGGTTAATCTTTACAAAGACTTTAGAAGAGTCAGCGTGATAACAGTGGTTGATAAATAAACTATCCCCTCATTCCTATATACTTAATTTCTATGACTATATTCACTTCTTCTATGCAGCATCTAGACACAGTCTTTAGAAAAAGATATCATCTCCATGCTGTCCTTCACTAACCAATGTATTTTTTTCTTCCCATTCACAACCAAACATATCAGAAAACTCGGAATTCTGTCTCCACATCTGTTTCTCCTTTTCACTCCACAACCTTCTGAAATCTGGATTTGACTTCCCCTACTCTGCTGAACCTGCTCTTGTCAATGTCAGCAATGATGGCCTTGTAGTTAAATCCAATAAATAATTTCCAGGCCTTATCTACCTGAACACTTGGCAGAGTTTGACACTATTGACTGCTCCTTCTTTCTTGAAATGCCCTCTTCTTATGACTTATCTCTTACTGCACTCTCCTTGTTTGCCTTATACTTTTTCTGACCATTTCATTTTCGTCTCTTTTGTGAGGCGTCTCTTTCTCCTTGGTCTACCCTTTAATTATTGGCAATCTTCAGAATTCTGCCTTAAGCCCTTTTACGTTCTTATTTTTAAAAATCCCCTGGCTAATATTTTCTGCTTCCAGAGTATCAATTTCTGTCTCTAACATAATGGATCCCAGCCTGTCTCCAGCTCAGATGAGGAAGTATAGGACAGTATTTAAGAACATGAATTCTGGAGATAGTAAATGTATGTTCAAGGTTTATATTCTTACTCTGCCAGTTACTATGTATGCAATGAAGAAATCATTTAACTTGTCTAAGCTTCAGATCAGTTCTTTATAAAATAATTTTAAGGATAATGTGCTTCAAACTCTGTATAAGAAAACATGTATACTTTGCTTAAGATAATTAGTGATGTCCTAAAAATATTTAATGTATTCTATTGTTGATTACCTCTACCTTTAGCCATTTTTTTTTTTTTGGTACCTTTAGATCTTTCTATTAGTCTATACGACAACTGTCTATTTGACATAACTGTTCTATTGTCCATGAAGTTCTCATATGCCAAGTCTGAATATATTTTCTCAAGCTCCCTTTTCTTTGTAGATTTCCTAACTCACTGGATGCCATAGTCTCCAATAAGAACTTCATTCCCAACATTATGCTCTTATTTGTATCATTTTAATATCTGTGTGTTTGTAGTTATGTCACACTTTCCATTTCTAATAGTTTATTTTTCTCCTCTTTTCTCTTTGATCAATCCTCTTAGACATTTGTCTATTTGCTAGTGTCTTCGAAGAACCAACTTTTGTGTGTTTTAAAAATAATTTTATAATTGTTTTGCCTTTATTGATTCTGCTCTTAAGTTTATTATGTCCTTTTTTTAATGTCAGGGTTTCTGTCCTATCTTCTTTAGTTGCACACTAACTCATTACTATTCAGCTTTTTAAAAAATATAAGAACTTAGTAAATTTCCATTTAAATAAAAGTTTTAATGTGCAGTATTTTTGCTATCATTAAGTTAGAAAAATTTAGAAAAATACATGAGTTATTTAGGGTACGTGAGTGTGTGTGTGTTTACTGTCTGTTTTCAATTAATGACTTTAAATTGACCATAGTTTGGAATTTGTTAAAATCTACCTTATGATCCAGTATTTAATCTTTATAAATCTTTTAGATGTTTAAAAAGAGTTTATATTCCCTTATTCTCAGATGCAGGACTCCATAGAAATCTATTATCTCCAGATTGATAGTCTTGTTCAAGTTTTTTACATTTTGATTACCTTTTTTAGATTAATCTGTCAAGAATTGCAAAAAGTATGTTAAATTTGTCACAAGGATGAAGGATTTAGTAACTTTTCTCCATAGCTTTATCAACATATTTATTCTGAAATAGTTTTTTTTTTGAGTATACAAATATATACTTGTTAGAGAATCCTGATATATATAGTCTCTTATCATTATATGGTAACAGTTAACATCCTAAAAAATATTTTTTTACCTTAAGATATATATTTTTCCCTCTTAAAATAGTTATATCAGCTTTCTTTTGGTTAGTATTTGTTTTATATATATTTTTCATCACTTTAAACATTTCCATGTCTTTAATTTTTAGCTGTTTCTCTATAAACAGCATATAGCTTCATTTTAAAGTCCGATTTGCTAAACTTTTTCTTGATAAATATAATACATATATTTATTTTTGTGATTATGATATATTAAACCTGTTTCTACCATCTTTTAAAATTTTTATTTGTTTTTCTTTTACCATCCTTCCTACTATTTTAAAATTTGAGTTCATACTTTTTCCTCATTCCATATTTTTTAACTCTTGTAATTTTATCATGCAAATTTATTTATAAAGTTCAAAATTAAATAATACCTTAATCATCCTTCATAACAATTTAACAACCACAGGACCTATTAAATTGATCATTTTTCTGACTTGCATAATGTATATATGTTGTGTTCTAGTTTGACTTTCCATCTTCCTTCAGTACATTTTTTTTTTAGAATTTTATTTAATTTAGTTTCTTTGTGTTGATTTCTCAGTTTTATTCATCTTCACATGGCTTTTATATTGTCTTCTCCAAAGGTGACTTTTGCTGGTTATACCATTCTAAGTTATCAGTTACTTCCCTCGGCACTTGGAAGATGTCTTCCAACTACCTTCTGACTGCCAATGATGTTCTAATTATTCATTTGTTGGTCTTCTTTCTCTTTGGCTTTTTAGTTATTTAAACTATTTTTATTTAAAACTATTTTAAGTTAGTCAAAGTTTTTTCTTCAAGCACTGTATATTTCAATTTAGAAGTTATATAGTTCGAAGTGTATCTGTCCATTTCTGATAAAGTTTTAATTGAGAACATTTAAGATGGAAGTATCTATCTTATTCTCTTTCAAGTATATGCATTTGTATATTCAGTGTCTGAAATTTCCACTAACTGCAGGAATTTTTGGCTTAATTTCCTGTTTTTGTCTTTCTGCTGATATTCAGACATGGGGAACATTTCAGCCCTTTCTGAGGATCAAGGCTCAGTACTAGAGACTCAGTTCCCCCTTCCAACCTCTTAAAATTTCCTGATGGGATTGCTGATATTGCTGATTTCTCAGGAGACCAAAATTATTTATCTTGCAGCATATCTGGTCTCCCTCTGGCTTTTTAGCCTTAGCTCTCTGCCTTCAGTCACAGTTTATATATGGCCTTTGTTTCTCGTATCTTCCTTTCTTCCATGATTCCTGTGTTTCTGTCTTTTTAATAAAAAAAGATGAAATGGAGAACTTAGGAACTGCCTCTACCTCCTGATAAACTGGAGAGCCCTCAAATATATTCACTGCAGACTTTGGTTGTTTTGCTGCAGTCATTTGGACTCTTTCTTCCTTAATCCCTAGATCCAATCAACTACATTTTTATATCAATTTATCTTCCAAACAAATGAACAAAGAAAAAGTCAAAACCATGAACCTCTAAAATCTATTATTTCTTCCCATACCTTCTGCCCATATTCCTATTAAGATTACCACCATCTCCTGAGTGGAGTGCTTTAACAGTTCCCTAGCTTTCTTCCTATTCCCAATCTGGTTTACATCCAATGCATTATTTTCCATGCAATCAGTGTTATTTTATTAAATACAAGACTAAACATATATATTTACTACTTAAAACCATCCAACACCCTTTCTTTCCTTCAGTCACAGTTTTTCATGGTTTTCTCCTGTGATCCCTGATTAAATCACTGTTGCTTTCACTCTGATCTTATCTCTTATTAACATCCCACCCCAACCCTCACATTCTACACTACAGTCAATATAAACATTTCATCTTGTTTTCTTGTATTATGGAGTCTCTAGCTTTTTGACCTCTGAGTAAGCTATTTCCTCTTTCTGATACCCTCCCTCCTTCCAGACCTTCCCCCATCTCCATTTCCGATTGATGAAGAGACTCTCCTGAAGAGACTACTCATCATTCATGGCAGAACTTAGTCTTTTATTATAGCACTTACACACTTTATAGTAATCTCTTTTATTTATTTATTTGTTTGTTTGTTTTAATTTATTTTATTTTTTCAGTGTTCCATTCATTGTTTATGCCCCACACCCACTGCTCCATGCAATACATGCCCTCAGTACCCACCACCAGGCTCTCCCACCCCCCCACTCCCTTCTACTTGCTTGCATTCCCATCCAGATTACACCCCATGAAAACAAGTACTCTCTACCTTGTTTATTCTTGTGTACCAGATACTTAGTCAAGTGCCTTGCCTTTGGATGATTGATAAATAATTATTAAATGAATGAAAAGAAAGAAAGGATAGTTTTACAAATACTAAGAGAGGAGCTCTGAAAAGGAACAAATGAAATTTGCAGTTATAACCACACAGTCTCTATTTCTTACTTTTTTCTTTACCAAATATAAACTTCAATAAAGATTTCTTAAATAAATGCCTTATATGTAATGAAGCCTCAATATTTTATTCAAGAAATAAAATATTCACCAGTTACAATTAGTGATATCTTTCCATTTCCCTAAATAAAGCTTACAGTAAAAATTAAATGATGAAAGCCCTTGGTTACTCAATCTATTGAAATATTTTTTCCTTACCATTTAAATATAGCATAGCCATTATTATTTTATCTTAGTTCTGTTTTCACACAAATTATCCTAATTGGTATTTGAATCCTATGATTTTCACTTAGCCAGAGTCCAGCTTAGCCACAGTTTCCCACATTCTATACCACCCACTGTCTCTATCCATTTTGTGCTGTCAGAGGCACATCAAGCAGCCTCTGAGTGTAATCACATCAAAATCGATTTTCATGGCTGAGAGAAAAATAATGGAAATTTCTCTAATGTAGTAAATGTATGTGTTCCTTTTGGTTAACCAAAATAGACTATATATCAGACCTGTCAAAATTAAGTTTTCTTGATTCAGTGCTCTTGCACCAACTTGTATACAAATTATAAAGGCATGCTGTGGAGCACCATGACGCAATCTTCCTGCTTCCCTGGACTGCCTCTGCATATATCTCAAATGAATAATCTCACCAATCTATCAAGCTACAACTCACCTACAGTCTGAATCTCTAAGCAACCTGCTCAATTTTAGGAGAGTACCTTAAACCTCTCCTTCTTAGATCAATTAATTCTATTACAAGATATTGCCCAATAGTAGCAATAGTGACATTTGAGGGGGTGAGTGTGGGGGCTAAGAACCAAATTCAAGTGCCATAGTTGGGGGCCTTTTCCTTTTTTCCTGAGTTTTCTTTTCTGCAATCATTTGGCCCAAGGTGACACATATTTAGAATTTTATTAGTGTTCAGTTTTCTGAAGCAATTCAAGGTGATCAACCATGATCAAATGATAAGATTCTAATGAGATGGTTATTCTACCTATACTTTTTATATCATATTTTCTCAAAGCAGATATATCTTGAAAACAATTAGAAAATTTCCCTTTTTACTTTCTTGGAACATATATCCACAGCTGTGTGATAATGTTGAGAGTGAATTTTAATCTGAATGATCCAGGTTAACAACCTATCTTCTTTTAAGCATAACAGTCCTCTACTAAATTTTGAATACCAAAATAATTGCTAAAAGGTGGCTTATAATAATTGGTAATATTTGCATTACTAAGGATGGAAAAGCGATTCAATGTGTTAAAAAAATGACTCATGATATGTTGCTGAAAGTTGCTGACCAACCAACCAAATCTTTCATTAGCATCCAGCAGCCATTTATAACCAGCAAGAATTAAACCAAAAACTACTTCAAGTTTAGTATCTCTAATGTATTATGCTGAAATTTCAGGTTTTTATTTCTTTTGCCTAAAAGAGGTAAGAATGAGTATAAAATGTGCATCTTATGAAAAAATGCCAATATCTGTTCTAAAGAAACCTCAGGCAGTATGGATAGTCTCATAAAAACAACAACAACAACAACAACAAAAGATAAAATATAATTTAATTTAATTAAAAATGTTTTTCTAATGTTTATCCTTTTAAAATTATGGTTATTTCTTAGTTCTATTTTCTTCATTTAAAACTAATTCTTTTGAGGCTTATATAAAAATAAAATCAGTTCTTAGAGTTTGGTGGTCATGAACAGTAATGAGAAATTAGTTTGCATGTTGGGTAATGGAAACATTTTTATTTATCATATTTTTTTGAGATTTTATGTATTTATTTTAGGGGGGGAGAAGTGGGGAGAGAGTCAGGAGCGAGAAGGATAGAGAGATAATCTCCAGCAGACTCCCCACCAACCAGACATAGGGCTTGATCCCATGACATATGAGATCATCACCTAAGCTGAAACCAAGAATCAGAGGCTTAACCAACTGAGTTACCTTTACCCAAGTGCCCCAATGGAAACCTTTTTAAAAACCAAATTGTTGTTTTAAACTGCTGTGATTTCGAATGAGGTATCATGGGGACATATATGAGTAGCCGGTGACAATGTTATTTATTTAATAGTCAAATGTATTAATCTTTAATCATTTGATTGTACAGTTAATAATATTTAGAAAGACTTTTTTTTTTTTTAACAGACACTATGGCATTATAGAAAAAACATGGCATTTAGAATTGGGAGTTTTGTGTTTCAATTTACACTTCCTAAGTCTGGTACATGAAACAACTCTTACCAGTATACAAACCCTTTTTAGCACTTCTTTAAATCTTAAAAAAAAAAAGAAAGAAAGAAAAAAAAAAAACCACACTAATTTCTTGAGCTCTAATTCTATATAAAGCTAACAAAATATTCCTTATATGTCTTTATATCTTTAAAAAAACGTTAATCATTTTTTTGGGCCGTTCTTTGAAAACTTTTTGAGGCATTTAGGATCGTAAATACCTGGTGACAGAACATTTTACATGTATAATAATTAATTATAGAATGAAATAAAGTGTGAACTGAATTTGATAACATTCTCTTTCAAAGATTGATGAAAATGTTGCAAAAGGTTAACCTAACCAGGGTGAAAAGAAATCCATTCATACTCCTTAACAGACTTTGAGTTTAGATAGTCCCAATTCTGGGGGGCAAGTCTGATGTAATGCATATTAGCATAATTGGTAGGAAAATTGATCCAATACAAAGACGAGAAGGAAGAACTCATAGAGGAAGATTTCCTTCTGGAAATATAGATTTGAAAAATGTAATTTCTGGCTAGTATTTAACAGTAGAAATTTCCTTACGTGCCCAGGCATCATAGTGAAAAATGTCCCTCATGATCTGCAAATATTTTTTAACTAGGGTAGCTATATAAATTAATAGTGAACTACCATTATAGTATAATTTATTTACTTATAGTTATTTTGGTGGCTCTATGGCTATATATTTCAATTCAAGTGGCCCAATCCTACACTAAACTCTGTTAATGCCTGGGTAACTACTGTGTGAGTTCAGTATATCAGCATTATAAAATGGATCATATGTGTTTTATGCATTTAATGAAGTTGTTAAGTGAACATTTACTCATTCATTTACAAATATTTATTGCATTTACTCCTGCAAGCTCAGTGCTAGGTGCTATCATTTAAATTCTTTACAATGGTGAGAATTGGGGATATTTCTACTATTTTGCTCCCTAAGTTCAAATTCTACTTTCATCAATGATTTATAACATTAACTTGGATGACTTATTTAACCTTTCTGTATTCCTCTTTACCCATATATAAAATACGATAAAAATAGTGTGGAAAGACATGGGAACTCTGTGATAACTAGATGTAATAATGCATTCAAGTGTTTCCCTTGGCAAAGTGTTACACACAATAACTGCTGTTATTTTTTTCTTCAAAGTATACCTTGCTTACAGGAAAATATGTAATAAGTAGAGGAGTGGGGATACATACTCTATTTCTCTAAGTTGAAAGTCTCTATTCTTTTTAAGAGTAATTTCTATCAACATAATATCCCTGCATTGTTTTTAAAAGTTAAGTAGTATAAGAATTAAAATGAATGTGACAGACAGCGACCGTTTTCCTTTTCCTCTCCACTCATCATTCCAACAACACATAATACTCCTCTTTCTTGATTTATTAACTTCAGACATTATTTATTGCTTTCCTATAAATAGGAAGATGACACCCAAATGTCCCCACCACTACTTTGCATTTTTTCCTTCTTCCAATACAGTTTTATCAAAATTGTTCAGATAAAGCAATTTTCAGTGTTTACATTATAGTTGCTAAGTAATTACTTTTCACTCCTGAGCCACGTCAAGCACTATATTTCAATTACCTTTCCTGTGCAATATTTGTTTTTTTTTTCAGATTTAAATAATTTTCTTGAATTAATTTTTGCTTAATTTTCTATGTCCCTATCATTAATTTTTTCATTAAGTCTTCAAAAATTATCAAACCACATTCTCTTTTCTATATGGTCAAAAACATTACATCATCTATTTGTTTCTCTGTTCTCCCTGGAGACATCATTCCTAAAGGCCCCATTCTCCTACTCCCTTCTCAACTTGCATCCTATAACTGCTGTACTGCTCTCATCAGAGAGTACCTTTCTCCCCTCTTCATGGTGGATTCATGCTTTCCTTGATTCAGGTTTTTATTTCTCAGTTATTTCTTGTTTTGATGAAACATAATTTAAGATGTTAGAATAATTGCCCCAAAATTGGTTTGAAAACTTACCTGTTGAAAGTTGTTTTCTACTCCCAAATTTGACTGATAGTTGGCTAGAAAACTGGGCTTCTTATCTGTCAGATCTTGAGAATCTTGGCGTAATTTTTCCACATAGCAAGTTTTCTCCTGCCAGGAGAGAGAGGGATGTTTACCCAGCTACAGAGGATGAAGAAAGAGTCCCAAGAAGGAACTGCTCTTTATTCAAACTTTCAGCAAGTTATAGATTGTAAAAAACCTTTTAAGGTAGCTGATGCCTCAAATTCCTGAGCTTTCTAAAGTTCTGCAACATGGATTTGCTTGCCTCTCATTCGGTGTCTCAACTGTAGGTAATTGTGATATTTATTGATTCTAAGATAAAATGGTTTTCTCATTTTAATATTTTTGAATGTGGGGACCCACATTGCAGTGAGTTGCATTATGGAAGATTGTCTTTTCCAAAGATGGTTTTAATAGTATCTTCATCCAAAAACATGCTCTTTTTTCCTGGTAACCTTGCCATTCTTTCATCAAAGTAAGGAATATATGTCTTTTCCCATTGAACTTGGTTGAATCTTTGTGGCTGTCTTGTTTAATAATATAGAGTGTAAGTGAAGCTATATGATTGAAGATAAGTCCTAAGGAGCAATATGGCTCTGCCCAGCTATCTCTCTTGGGATATCTGCCCTTATAAATAATTATTTTGCTGTGAGGAAGTCCAGACTACGTGTATAGTCTGATTATACATGTGTCGGGTCTAGTTGAAATCCCAGATGACACCTAAGGGTAATCATCATTGGGGTAAGTGAAGCCGACTTTGAGAGGATGCCAGCCCCAGCAAGCACGTGGTCACAACTGCATGAGATTTCCTTATCCAGCTGCACCCAGTCAACCCTTGGAAGTGTGAGAGATTATTATTTTTGGGGGGGATTTTATTTATTTATTTGACAGAGAGAAACAGAGCTAGAGAGGGAACACAAGCAGAGGGACTGAGAGAGGGAGAAGCAGGCTTCCTGCTGAGCAGGAATCCTGATGTGGGACTCGATCCTGGGTCTCCAGGATCATGACCTGAGCTGAAAGCAGTCACTTAACCAACTGAGCCACCCAGGAGCCCCATGGAAGTGTGAGAGATTATAATGGAATTATTATTGTTGATTTAAGCTACTAAATTTGGGATAGTTTGTTACAGAGCAATAGATAAGTGGACATTTATAATCATAAATTTATAATTATATTTGGCAGTGATTTTTCTTTCTCAATGGAACAAACTAATGGTGCATCTTATAATAAATGGCAACTCAGATTAAGAAACTTTATTAGTATTCTACTTTCTATGTCTTATTAACTCCTCTTTTGCTTTCTGTGTTCCAAAAATATGTTGGCCTTTCAGGATTACTGGTGCTTCCCTTGGAGATTTTATACCCTTCCTTTATTTTATTTTTATTTTAGTGAGATTATTAGGAGATGTGATTGAATATGTTCAATATGCTATATATAGCTGTACTTATCATATTGTACATAAAGTTCTAAATCTACAGATGTAGTTTCAGCACTAATCCTAAGACAGTGTTGTGTGGTTTGGGTTTGTTGATTTGTTTGTTTCCTTGTTTGCTTTCCCATTACTATCTAGGTCTTACTTCTTCACCTTAATGTTATAAGGTTAGTGGTTGGAAATAGTTAAAGGAAGACACTCTACACAAATAATAGAAATACAACCAAAAATGGACCAGAATTACTTGTGGAATAACAATAAAGAAGTCAACATAACTCTGTGATCCTCAGTTTTCATAAGCACAAGGTAGAAATATTAGTTCTAACAGTAATTTCAGGTGATAATTTAATGACATAATACATATGAAACTTATACCTAATATATAGTATATTTCAAATAAATACACAGTATATCTCTAATAAATAAATCTGACCATCACGTGGCTCAGCTTCTCCATTGGCAAAAGGTACATAAATAATTTAAATTAAGCCATAACTAAGTTTCCTTCCAGGAATTTGAATATCAAACTGAGCAATCCAGGGATTAAAAATGGTCAGATTTCACTCATACCAAAGCCAGCACTTTGAACAAACTGCCCACGAATTCTTGTTTCTTAGATCCCTGCAATTGCCTTATCTCTCCTTAGTTTCTTCAACTCTTCCTTTGAATCACTGAACAATTCTATTTTTTTTCTTAATAAATTTCCAGTTTTGCTCAAAATAATCAGGATTAGTTTCTGTTGCATGCACCCAAAGAATATTAATCAGTACATTGATATTCTGAGAACTCATTTTTTTTAAAGATTTTATTTATTTAACAGAAAGAAACACAGCCAGAGAGGGAACACAAGCAGGGGGAGTGAGAGAGGGAGAAGCAGGCTTCCTGCGAAACTGGGAGCCTCTTGGGGGGCTCGATTCTGGGACTCTGGGATCATGACGTGAGCTAAAGGCAAATGCTTAATGATTGAGCCACCCAGGGACCCCTGAGAATTCATTTCTAACAAAAATATAAGACATATTTGAAATTAGATCTGGCTTGATATAAATGAGGGTAATTTAGCCAGCTTATAATTTTCCATGCCTTTTCCATAAAATATCTCCTTACTCTCAGAATAGGCTGTTCTTGCATACATTGAAGCTAAGATTATTCACTTTCTGTTTCTTTAAGATTTCAACAAATACAAGATTACTTAAGGATGTACTTGGGAACATATGAAAGCTAAGTCTAAAATAGAGTAAGATCAAATGGCTACACCTTGAAAGCAAAATTTATTTCAAATATGTTAAGATACCCCAAATTTAGAATTCTGGTTGGAAGATTTACTAGGATACATTAAATAAACGTATAATTTACAATTCACATTGACTTGGAGGTTTTCTCATATTAGCATTTAGTTGGTATGGTGGTTAGCGGAAGCAAGTCCTTTGTGAGCTGTTGCTTAAATAAAGCGCAGGGGACACATTCATATGTTGGTCCTCTGAACAGTTTGCCAAATTATAATTATCCATAAACAAAGACCAGAAACCCAGAAAAAATCTATTAGTATTGCCTTGCCTTCTTAAAGCTCTTCCTCTGACTATTTCTATTGCTACCCAGAGTCATATTATTACCAGCTGATGGGTGGCACAGATGGCTCAAAGCAGAGAGGTTTGTTTCTGTCATGGTTTGCACTATTTCTTCATGCCTTTTCTTATAGAGTTTTGATGGATTTCACTTTATTTTATTTCACATGTAATTGTTTCACTGCTTTTGTTGTTGTTTTTACTTAATTAGTGAGGATGTGGTTATGTGTATAGGGCCCTTGCCTGGCTCTCATTGAATTCACGGTTACTGAAGATGGCTCTTTTTATTGCCCTTCTGCTGTTTGTTTGGAAGATGCCCTGAACCGTTGAGCTTTCACCATGGGGCAAGAAGCTGGCTCTGAGTGCTGAGATTCTCAGCCTGGTATCTGAGCTTGTGTGTGTACATATAGTATCTTTGGCTTTCTAAGGCTTTTACAGCTTTAGTCTTTGTCTTATCCTCCTTCCTACTCTCACCCTTTCTCCCTCCCTTTCTCCCCATCCCCTACTCACTCGCATATGCACTCTCCTTTCTCTCTCTCTCTCTCTCTCTCTCTCTCTCTCTCTACACACACCACACACACACACACACACATACTTTTCACCATTCATTGCCATTTTGACCATTACTGTGTGTAAGAGAAGTTCAGTAATATAGAAGCAGCAAAACTATTACCCCAAACTTTCCAATTTAAGATTCCTTTCCAATTTCTACATATGCTATTTCTGTTGGTTTTCTTTTCTACTCTCTCATTAAGTTTATGAATTCCTCTAGCTCTACTACAAATCTTCAGCTTACCTAGGAATTTGATTGCAGAAAATCATAACAGAAGCTTTTGGTCTCTCCTACGTTCATGAATCCATGGAATGTTAGGTGGACTTCAATGACTCCATATCTTGGTCCTGTTCCCGTGATCTTTGATAGAAATTTTCCAATGCCAGCTAGCAATTCAGTCTGATTTCTCTCTCCACAGACTTTCATCTCTTTTGCACTTTAAGAATCAATTTTAGGTCCTAGGATTATTTTATTTCGCCTTCCTGAAAGTTTCACTTAATATACTCTGCTTTTTAAACTTTATATGTATTCAAAAGTTCATAGGCAATGAATCTGTAGAACATGTGCAGATACAGTATTTCCATGTAGTTTCCACCATATCCTTATGTGAGTGTCAGAATTATATTTCAGAGTAAGGACCAAAGGGGCTTTCAGGAGAATGGTATTTCATTAACTTACCTTCTGGCATTTTAACTGTTATCAGCTGTACAGTTTAGTTTTATTACAACAGACATTATTGTGATAACTTTTCCTACTTTATCTTTGCAATTTATTGGAGCAGTTAATTTCTCAAAAAGTAAGAGCATTTTTTCTCATTAGAAATTCCTTCATGGCCTCTTTGATACATGTTCCTTGCTATTTAGAAGAACTGCTGATAAGTGATTTTGACTTGTATCCTCAATAATGTGAGATGTTTAACAGAAACTTGGCAAACCACTTAGGGGATAAAGTCATTTCTTAAAACCAGCCCCAACTGAATAATTTCTGTCCCATTACAGCCAACATTCAAAAAGTTCCCATGTGTCAATGGCCAGCCAAATATACTTATGAACTTCCTAAGGACAATGTTTTTACTTTGTTTAATGAATCACTTTTTTTTCCTAAGATTACTGTTTCTCCTTTTAGTTATATAATTCCCATATTTGACAGCATTGAGCTTTAAAAATGAAATCTATTATCTCAAAGTAAGTGGAGAGGTTTAAATTACCCAATAAATATGTGCTCTGTATAACTCCAAACCTGCAACTCAATCACCCAAATTATCTTCTTTGACCATATGAACTGGTAAAATCCAGTCTCCCTTTCTCTTTGTCACATTAAAACTACTCTGCACAAATGTTATCCCTGGCCTCTCTTTTTGTATGTATTTCTATATTTTCATGTATTTTCCTCTCTTTTGGGTTTTGATATTCTTGTGTTTATTTGTCCAGTTGTTTCCTTACAGAGCTCTATCAAGATAAAGAAGGAGAATTTACATCGAAAACATGACCTAAATGAAACAGCCTTCAGGGAGTGTAGTAAAGTGGTAAATAGAAGGCAAGGAATGGACAAGAATCCAGTGATTTGAGTAGGACAAGTACTAAGAAAAGAAAAGGATAATACTGACTATGATGAAAAGATGACAGAGTTTTGTTTTTTTTTTTAAGATTTTATTTATTTATTTGACAGAGAGAGAGATCACAAGTAGGCAGAGAGGCAGGCAAAGAGAGTGGAGGAAGCAGGCTCCCTACTGAGCAGAGAGCACATATCATGACCTGAGCCGAAGGCAGAGGCTTAACCCACTGAGCCACCCGGGCACCCCAGGGCCAGACTACTTTAACTTGCTAAACATAAAGGCTTCAGCCTTTAATTCCACCCATGAAACTACAGGACACTTGTAAAAATCTTTATGTCTTCACCAAGTTTTGTAGGTCAAAGCTAGAAGACTCTTTAAGGATTTGTCTGATTCATCATTTAGCAATGTTGAACTGTGATTCTGGAAAACAGTGGATGTTAAGAAATCCCCCCGACTCTTTTGTGTCCTGAGAAATGCAGACTGCAAAGAATCACCCTTTCCAATATGACTTACCTAAGACTGATAAGCACCCCCCTCTGTTTACCTATGACAGGGCTAGACATAATCGAAAGTCTTATTCTTTGCCTCATAATTAGTTAAATTACTTATTCCCAATGATCAATTGGAACAAAATATTTGCTGATTAAACTTTGGTTGAGTTTCTCACCTTCCCCCTGGATTTTGACCCACCCTCAACCAGCATACATCCTCCTCCTGGGAATAAGCTGTCCTCAGAGGAAATCATTCTCTACTCTGCCCTCAAATCACACAACCCTTTTATTTGTATCCCATACTCAGTTCCTTTTAGCCTTGGGGTTTGAAAATGGGTCTGCTGCATAGTTCTATCATCTACACCAAATTTTACCTTCTTTATATATCAGTTTTCTCATTTAAAAGCAATGATAAAAATAGAATCTGCCTCATAATTTGGAGAAATATTAAATGAGAAAATGCAAGTAGAATACTTAGCCTACTACCTCAATACAACAATGGTAGTTTTTTACATAGAACGATGCCTGATATTTCAATATCCACTGAATTTCAAACTTCTCACAATGACAAAGTAACAATGTAGGAAGGATATTATTATTATTATTATCATTTTGCATAAAAGGGATCTGAGATTCGCTAAGATTAAGGAGTTTTCCTCAGATCAAACAGAGTAATAGGGTATATGGTATTCAGAATTTATTTTCTCTGACTATAATTTCCATCTCTGTCATCTCCTTCATCTTACATCTGCAATTTCCTAACTTCTAGAGAACACTACATAATTAATATCTCATTATTTTAAGGGGAAAACACTCTTTGTTTTATTGAATCATTTTTCTCAATTGAAATACAAAGATGCATTTCTCTAATAATGCATGCAAAAATAAGAAATATCTCACTTATTTTCTCAAAATAAATTATTGAGCAGCAGATGTCATTGTAGACAGTCTCATTGAAGTTTTTGAATCTGCTATTCCTGGTCAATAGGACCAATGCACATGGCATGAAGCAGTCAAAAAAGATGTGCTGAATGTGCTGAAAGAAAAGTGAAAAATATGGCAAAACTTTTGGGAAAATGATAATCAAATAGGACCACAGAATAGGGGAGTTGTAAATGATGCTGATGTCATATGCACAGAGGCAAAGGCATACTTCTGTTTTGTTCTTGGATTAATGATGACTCCAGACATTCTTCACAATTTCAGTTTTGTTATTATCTCCTTAAATTCCATCTAAATTGTGGAAAAAAAACCAAAAAAGTGGTTTAGTGGGGGATTGGGGACTTCTTTTTTGATGAATTTAAAAAGAAAACTCAGAAATCAGTATTTGGGGAACTTAAAAATCAAACTTTAGCTAACATACAAGAGATAAACATTTAAACTCTAAATATCCTTATAGAGAATATTTCTAATTAGCTATGCTTACTTGATCTGCATTAAACTGTAGGATTCATGAGGACAGGAAAAAATTTGTATTCATGTTTGTCTCTAACCATTCATCACTCCACCTGTCGATGTGTCTACTTATCCATTCGTTCATTCATTCAGCAGATATTTGCAGAATCCCTATTATATCTGTGCCATAGGCTAAATGGAATATAGGGATGAGAACACAATTCCTTCCTTCAAAATGCCATACTCTACTTGCAGATACTCATACACAACACGCAGTGACAGAAACCAAATGTAAATGTGTTATAAGGAGGCACAAGAAAATTAAGATAAGCATTTAGGGGAAATGATTAATTATAACTGAAGGATTGGATAAGGAAAGTGCTTAGTATAGTGGGTTCCATGGTACTGATAAACAACAAATAATTACTAAATAATTGAGTGAATGAATGAACACTAAAAGCCATACTTTTTCAGTGTGCCTATTTCAGGCTTGACTGAATTATTCATATTTGGTATTTTTTTCAAAGTCACACCAAATTATTTCCAGGTCTATGAAGAGAGCCAATTCAATTCAACAGAATTTGCTTCCGTAAGGTGCTTGTTCAAAATGCTTCATTGGTTCTCCTGGAAGTTGACTGATGATCAGACCCTCTCCGCAGGATGAAATAGTCAGGAACCCTGTGTACATAACTAAGGTTATTAAGAATTTATGTGGTTGGAAAGCAAATAACCCCACATCAAGTTCCCAAAAGATATTTTCCCCTGGGAGCCTTTTCATATATTGACCCTCCTACTCAGTAAACCTATACACATATACACACATGCAATACACACAATTTGAAGCCATTTTTTATGGGAAAATTTTTGGTTGTTGTTGTTTTTGTTGTTGTTGCTGTTGTTTTTGATCCCAGAGTTAGAGAAGGTACTCCCCCTAGATGCTATTATATACTTCCTCTCTTATAGTATTGGTGACACTATTCAGTTTTATTTTTAACTTTCATGATTATAAATTTTATGAAAGCAGACAGTGAGCCCTATTCACCATTCTCTGTTGCCTCATGTGGGTCTTGGTACATGATAACAAGTTAGTAATTATTTGTCTGTGGCATAACCAAAAAAAAAAAAAAAAAGAATAAATGAGTATAATGCATTGCTGGACCTATCTTCCCTAACAGAGCTCTGACAATATTATGTGTCCTCTATGAAACTCTCTACTCAATTCTAAATACAGTTTAAACTTCTTTGAACAGGGAGTCTGGGTGGATCAGTCATTAAGCATCTGCCTTCGACTCAGGTCATGTTCTCAGGGTCCTGGGATCGAGTCCTGCATCAGGCTCCCTATCAGTGGGCAGTCTGCTTCTCCCTCTCCCCCTGCTGCTCCTCCTGAGTGTTCTATCTTGCTCTCTCTATCTCTCTGTCAAATAAATAAGTAAAATCTTTTTTAAAAATGAACTCCTTTGAACAACAATGAAGGTGTTATGTAATCTAGTCCACATCATTCTTTATTCCTATTCAAGAATTCTAGGAACACAGGTATCCTGAGAAACTGTTCTTGAAGACATTGCACATCGCTGTTTTTCTTCGGCTTCATACCTATCTGACTGTTGGAACTTTACTCATCTTCCAAATCCAATGGAACCACTGCTTCCTTTAAGGAGACTTCTTGATCCTTCCCCAAGCTCTAAGAATTGTTTTCTTTTGATCTAACTACCCAAAGCTTTCAACAGACTGTCTTACTTACAGTTTACTACAAACCACCATGAATTATATTTGGATTTTTAGTGCGTATTTCATCTCCTTTCAAGACTGGAAGGCAGGGGTTGTATCTTTTTCATCCTATAATTACCATAGTGAAAGATAAATACAATTTTTTGGTATGCAAAAGGAAAACAAACTTTTTAAATGGAGTTTACAATACTTTTTGATTCATTATCCAAGTGACCATAGATTAATGTATAATGATATCTTTTTTTTTTTAAGATTTTATTTAGGGGAACCTGAGTGGGCTAAGTGTTTTTGGCTCTGGCCATGATCCCAGGGTCTTGGAATCCAGCCCCAAGTGGGGAGTCTGCTTCTCCCTCTCCCTTGCCCCACCTCTCATGCGCTCTCTCTCTCTCATAAATAAATAAATAAAATCTTTTAAAAAGTAAAAGAATAAAAGGTTTATTTATTCATTTGAGAAAGTATGAGTAGGGAGAGGTGCAATCTGAGAGGGAGAAGGACAAGCAGACTCCTGTTGAGTGTAGGGCCTGAGGTAGGGTTGATCCCAAGACAGTGAGATCACAACCAGAGCAGAAGTCAGACACTTAACTCACTGAACCACCCAAGAACCCCTATAATGGAATATTTCAATATATCTTAAATGTATTTTATGTCTTGACATGTAGATCTTCATTCTTCAAGTCTATTCTGAAAATAAAATTAATAGTATTAAGTCACAATTCTTGAAAGAATCAAATGAGATGATGCATATAAAGTATTTAGCAAGTGTCTAGTTTATAGTAAGCAGTAATTAAACATTATTTCTACTTATTACTATATTACTATTACTACCATATCAACATTAATTATATTATAATGCATTTGGGTTGACATGTCAAAGAGAATTTGAGGATGATCATATTGAATTTTCAATCTTTTCATTTTGTATTAATTTTTTCAAAGACTTATATGTTGTGTGAAGTTATTATCATCAAATCCAGAGTCCCATGTCTTACTAGGAGAACTGTATGATTCTTGACTCCATAATACTTGGGAGATGCATGCTTCACTGAAGTGCCATTGATTTTCAACTAAAGTGAAATGCTTTCATTTAATGCTTTCTCAAGAGAATTACAGTGGAGCTTGAAGAGAGTTTGGCTTCAGAGAAATCTATTATTAATTTTACATGGCAAAATTGGGATTTATATATTGAAATTTAAATTCTGAAGTCCCTTACAGCTGCTAAATCAAAATGTTGTTCTAAAATTATTTGTCTTTTCTTTCTATGAAATGAAAAGCTGTTTTGTCCTAGACTTGTAAATCGCCTGCTTCACTGAAACTAAACTTATTGTTTGCTCTGAGACAGTACTACTACTACCACCTCTTTGTTTAGCATATTGGGTATTATCTCAGATTTCTCATCTTTGTAATTTTTTCTGAAGAATCTTAAAGAGTTTTTATCAGCTTTAAAAATCCTTATCTCTAGCCCTCCCTTCATGGTAAGAGACACAGTAAGCTAAGCCAGACATAGAAATACATTCACAGTCCACCTTGAGTAGGCCCCACTAATTCAGTTTGTCTTAACTGAACACTAGCCTTACCTCCAATGATTTCACCTTGAAGGTTTCTAACATGAACTGGTGCATCCTCAGAAGTTGCTGAAGAAGCTTCAGCCCAGTGCAACCCCTTTAAACCAAGAAGAAATGAATTTAAGAACATTACAACTTTAAAACAAAAATAAAAACTTACCCATGTCTGTTCATTGGCTTACACATTAGGGACTACACTAACATAAAGCTGAATTTTTCATTGTTAGGCTCCTTCTAAATAATAGGAGGTTTTTTTTTTTTTTTAAGATTTCGGTTAAATGTGGTATATTTTGTCCGTGTGCGCAAAGCTTAAAGGCAAAAGGAATTCTGTTCAAACTACTCTCTCCCATCTTAGTTCCCCCAAATTTTACCCTGGGCTAAATCAAGTATAGAAAATTTCTGCTTAAATGCATTTTTTAAAGGGAAAGTCATAATCAATTGGGGAAAAAAGGCATCTGATACTGAAAATGGTTTTTTCAGGCATAGCGATAACATTTGCTGCTATGCATTCTATAAAAAGCCTTTGGATTCCTATAACAGGGACAGTGGTATTGCTTTGCTTCCTGCTGCTGATTATAATTTTAAAGATGGAAAATCTAGATGTTCTATTTTGTCCTATGAAACAATCTCTGACTCTGTGGTCAGCCTAGTGTCATATTTATCTAGGACCAAAATTTTCCTAGGCAACAAGAAAGTATGCATCATTTGTTTCTTCAAATATTACTATGCAAGTTCTATTCTTGGTTCTGGGACACAGTAATTAAAAAATTCTGGCTACTTGAATGTTGGATATGAAAGTAAACAGTTAAAATATCATATGGTTAGAGTCACATTTGACGTTATACCCAGAATATGGGCATGTGAAGAAAAGAGTTCCACATCCATCTTGAAAAGGAATTTCAATCTTGTAGAGTATTTTAAAAGAATTCTTGGCTTTGGTATTCATTGCCTTCCTGCCTAGAATGCGGGATGATCAGACTGGATGGTGCTCTTTGGGGTTAAAAAAAAGAAAAAAGTTGCCTATAGAACCAGCAGGCTGCTTCCCGAATAGTTTGAATCTGAAGGCAATTTTAAATGGCAGCACCAAAATATTTTGAACCAAAGTAGCATCACCAGGCATTAGGCTTTAAAGATTAAAGACCAGCAGTACAGCAGAGGTGTTATGTGTATGTTTTTGGATTCAGGCATTTGATTTCCAATCCTGTCTAACCTAAGTTAGCCATCACTTAGGACAGTTACTTAACTTCTATAGAAGACTCAGTTTTCTCATCTATAAAATAGCGGTTATATCATCCACCTTAAACAATTGAGAGAATTGAAGAAGACAGAATACATGTGAAGGCTTACATAGTATCTGGCGTATAGTAAGTCATTAATATATGGTAGTTAATGTTATTCTGACAGCAATAAATATTCATGGTACTTTATAGTTTAAAAGGCACATCTTATTACTATTTTCATTTATTTCATTTTTGCCACAACCTAAGTATTATTATTCCCACATTTTAGATGAGTAAAGCGGGGGTCAAGGATAAATGGCCAGGAGTAGGCAACACAGCCAGAAGTCAGTAAAGAGGGAACTGACTCCAGTCCTTGATGGCTCTATGTAGTCATGCTCTTTCCTCCCAGTATGTCAAAGCTGAGTCAAGTGTGGATCATGACCGCAGAGGAAAACAGGTTCACATTAAAGATTATCCTTGTCTTTCCTAGCCATTATTTTTTTAATTAACAAAGTTGAAGGCTGATTCATGGCAAAAGATAGGAATGGCCTTTTTAAAGTAAGCCATAAGTATTAATGCAACAGCTTTTAGTAAATTACTGTTATTTAAAATTCTTTCTATGTACCTCTAGGATGTGTAATAGCTTGCCTCATTTATGTTTTTTTTAATTCCTCATTCTCAATGGACAAAAATTCTAATTCATTCGATCTCTCCTGACACATTGTACTTGGCAGGTAATTCTTAATAAGCTTTAATTTTGAAAATGAGCATTTGTCATTTGGGACCATCATTTAGATAGTTTAAAAATACTGAACCCACTGTGCCAACATCTGGAAAACTTGATGATAGGGGATTATTTGCTGCAGTCAACATGTCTACCAAGTAGATGACAGAATCAGACATAGGAAGGTCTGTTGTCAGAGATCAACAATAATGGTAAATTGTCTAGGAAGAGGGAGGTTAAAAAAAAAAAGACTCATTTTCCAACAATTTGGCAAGCGCATCTGCTATTTTGGACTAGTTGCTAATTGATACTTAAACCTGTGATCCAGTAGTATTAAATATGAAATCAGTATACAGAGACCAATACTCATGTGAAGATAGAGGTCTGAGGTGAATTTAGAGATGAGAAAATTAATGCAAAATGCCATACTTTGAAAGTAAATCCTTTGGGAATTGTTATATGCCAGTCAGTTACTTGTCTAAGTCAGCTTTCTTGTGAAGACTATAAAACCAGGAACAAGGTTCTAAGAATTTAGACCACAACTTCTTTAGAAATATGTACAGATAATCATAGACGTAACATGAAGGAAAATTATTATTTTAGTTTTAAAATATGATAATCTATTCTTTTTGAAAAAATAATTGATATCACAGGACCTAAAGCCGTCTTGTTCATCATCTTTTCTGATAAGCTTCATTTTTTAAAAGACTGAATACTTATGGGAGATTCATGAGGGAGATTATGGACTTAAATACGTAAGTATCAGAGGCTAGTTTTCATAGTTATTGAAAGAGGTCAAAAACACCTCTGCCAAGCATTCTAGGACTTATCTTGGAATAGGAGGTTAGGTGGGCTGCAGAATCTTATAGGAACATGTCTCATATATCACTGTAAGATAAACTAGATGTACGTAAGTTATGATTGCTTTTAAGTTGTGGAGAGGGACAGACATTTAAATGGATACTTTACAAATGACAGCAATATACACCTACTTCCTCAGAGGCACAGTTAAAACAGTAAGGACAGAGTATCCAACTGCCAAGTAGAACTACAGTCTTCACTGAAGAACTGGCATTTTGACTTGATCTTGAAGAAGGCACAGGAATTTGCCTGAGGAAGGGTTTTCCTGGGAAAGTGGATAATATATGCGAATTTAGTGGGAATGGGGAAGTTTTCTCCGCATGTGAGTCCAGTGGGATTACTAGGTCTCTTCTAGTTCCTTTTGCTAGTGAATAAAACAGATCCCAAATTTTAGAGAATCAGTGACTCAAGGGAACTTCTTTATTAGTTACCACTCTATGTGTGGTTGATGGAATGTGTATAGAACAGGAATGTTTTTGCCATTTCTCAGAGGCAGACTCTACCTGAAACTGGAACTCTCTAGTCAAAGTACAATTAAGGAAACTTTTGAGAGAGAGAGGAGAATAAAAATGGAAAGACAAAGGAAAGAGTGATACCCTTGAAGTTAGATATTTTCTGTACTTTATCTTTACAAATGCTGAGATAGTCACCCCTTCAATGGAAGAGACTTATGAAAATGTTTGATTCATTACTCCATTTTCATAAGTGAGGGAAGTATAGAGGGGAATAGAACTCTGGGTACAAAATGTTTTCCTTTAAACTAATACAGCTTTTAGACAAATCACTACCATATGAATGTTTATTGATTGCACCACTGTGGCTCCATATTGTGCTGGGTTCTACAAGTTGGAAAATAAAAAGATAATATGGAGGCAAAACATTACAGTACTAGAAAAATAAAGTAATCAAACAATAGAGAATGAGACCCTGTATTAATTGATATTCCATAACCTGATGCTGCCGAACATTCATTCAGGTAAGGGTGGACACCTGAAGTTCACAGCCTTGATTTTTAGGTTATCTGGTACCAGCTGTGAGTGAAATGTAGATTTTATTTCCCATGATCATTCCAGTTGATTTGCCATGTCTTCCTAGAGCACTTTACTGAGAAGGATTTTGATCCTATTTGATGTCAACTAAAAGAAGCATCATCATGATCAGTTAGTAATGACTATCATGGCATAGTAACGAAAATCAGGCCAGGCTTTCTCACACATGGTTTAGATATTCTAGGGCATCTCCAAATAGTTTTAAGAAAATTATCAATTTTCTTTCAATATTGGGGCGCCTGGGTGGCTCAGTTGGTTGGACGACTGCCTTCGGCTCAGGTCATGATCCCGGAGACCTGGGATCGAGTCCCACATCAGGCTCCCTGCTCAGCGGGAAGCCTGCTTCTCCCTCTCTTGCTCCCCCTGCTTGTGTTCCCTCTCTGGCTGTGTTTCTCTCTGTCAAATAAATAAAATATTAAAAAAAAAAAAAAAGAAAATTATCAAAGACATATCCAGTATAGTAATAAGCATCTTGCATTGTACCTTTCTTCAAAGATCAAAGTTTTCTCCAAACTAGAGCCATGAAAGTAAAACAGAAAACCGTACTTCTTACTTCAGAGAATGAGTTGATGCCAAAAGATTATGTAAGCATCACTAATGTGCTTACATGGGATGATATTGCTGCCAATTATATTTCTATCCTGACTGTATTACTCAGATCTTAAGATGATGTCACTCTGTGTGTATGTGTATATCTTATGACATGAGACCAGAAAAGAAAAAGAAAAGATCTATGCTGACTTGAATAGAAGCTTTGGCATCTGTATGCCACTCACCTGAATCATTTTTAAATCAGACTGTCCTTCAATCTTATGATTCAATCTAATAGCTAAATAGCTAAATGCATTTTGTCAATGCCATGGATACTCTCAAAGTTTTATAAAAGATGTTCTGGGCTCATGAAGACTGAATTAAAAGACATTCACTTGTGGTGGCTTTAAACCACATGGGATGACTCATCATATTGGTTGCATCTGCTTGTGTTGAAGTTTGTCTTGAGTAACTATTGTGTTAAGTGCTTTCCATGAGTAGCATTCATGCAAATCTATTTTTTTTCCAGATCATTAAGGCACTTTAACACAAAGGAGTAGAACTCTACCTTGTAACCACATCCTGAGTTTGTTTCTCTATAGGAAGATTGCTTTGTGCCTGAAAGCAATACAGGATATTTAAAGACTTGTACAAATGATTAAAATTACCCACATTTATTTTTCCTGGCAGGCTCAGCCCTGTGCTTTACCTGTCATTCAACTCCTCTGAAAGCCAAAGAGAAGGACTAAGACAGAGTAGAAATCCTGTCACATGACATCACCCTCCCCTCCAATCTCCTTTTTAAGATCTCCTGCAATTGTCATTTACATTGAGGCTCTGTACTCTGACCCACAGATAAAGAATTGCTCTTTTGTTGAGAGTTTAATTTTTGTTCCAGGTCAGAAAACAAAGATTTTGCCAGATATCGGGCTGCTTTTGAAAGTATTTCATTGCCAGGACTTTCTAAACAGGAGAAGAAAACCAGAAAGCAAGGCATTCCCTGAAATGTTAGCATAATATAAAGGTGCCCTTAAGGAAATTAACAATTTGGCTCTCAGGTTCTTCTGGATTCCAGAGCTTAAGAATTTAACAGCACCCACACTTATGACATCTAAAGGGAATTGGGGAGCAGGTGGCAGCAATTCAGTAAATTCTATAAACATTTATAGAGCACTAATAGGTCAGGCACTATATAGGCACCAGGGATATGAAATTCAGTTTGAATATGTCTCAGGCTTCATGGAACCCAGTGGCTGGTAAGAATAATTCATGAATTAGTGATTATAACAGAAGTACACTCTCAGTATAGTTGGAAGAAACTGAAGGGTAGTTCAGAGTAGGACAAAAGAAAGAGAATAGAACACTCTTCTCATGTCTCATTATATTCAAGTCTGTTTTGATGATATAAGTATAGACAGTGCAGTGCAGAAAAATTAGTGCAGACACTGTAACAAGTATGCAGTCAAATCATTGCCTATCTGTATGATGTTGGGTTGAGAAATGCTTAGACAATAACTAGAGGATACTTTTTATGTTCTTTGAAATAAGAGTCTGTTGTCTTAACACCATGAATGATATTGGGGCACCGGGGTGGCTCAGTCTGTTGAGCATCCAACTCTTGATCTTAGCTTAAGTCATGATCTCAAGGTCATGGGACCAAGCCCTGTGTTGGGGTACACACTCAGTGGGTAGTCTGCTTGGGATTCTCTCCCTCTGCCCCTGCCCCCCCAAGAAAAAAATACATCCTTAAAAAAAAGACCATGGAAGACATCAGGATTTAACTGAAAATATCACCCATATTTTAGTCTAGGAATATATCTTGTTAAATTATATAATCTGTCATTCTCTTTGAATTTATTTTGTGAATTTCCGTATGTTCTTTAATCTTGCTTATAATTAATTTACTTTATTGGATTACAAAACAAATGAATATTTGTCTAGAGATATTCAAAAAATATAGAAAAGTTCCAAGAAGGAAATTAAAGTAATCCATAATCCTACCATCCTAACTATGCAGACTTACTCTTAACACTTTGAAGCATTTTTTCTATAACATTTTTATAATCTACTTATTTTTATAAAATGAATCATATCATGATTTTTTAAGAATTTATTTATTTGAGAGAGAGAGAGAGAAAGTGAGAAAGAGCATGAGGTGGGGGAAGAGGAAGAAGCAGTCTTCCTGCTGAGCAGGTAGCCCAACCACAGGGAGCTTGATCCCAGGACTCAGATCATGACCCGAGCCAAAGATAGATGCTCAACCAACTGAGCCACCCAGGTGCCCCAATATCATGATTTGTTATACAACCTGATTTTTATTGGTAGAAGTATTCATGCTTATAATTTGTTTAACCAATTTCATATGGTTGACTCACTGTTTTTTTCCTTCTGATTTCTTCACCAACATTATCATTCCTCATGAGAGAAAGAGAACTGATATAGCATTTCCAATCAAAAGAGAGGAACCAATTCTATGCATTCCAGAAAAACCACTACAATCTTCATAAAACCCTCAACTAATGGTAGTATACTTGAAACCAAAGTCCATGTCCTATATTTTATATTCCCTGCAGTGGAAACTGCAAACCAGGTAGCCATGGAAGAGCTCATCTAAATTACTTAGAAATTTCAGAAAGAAAATTACAGGATATGAAATGAACTACTTAGCAGTCACTATGCTAAACCTCATTAGGAATTCAAGTGCAAGTCATGCTGAAAACAGCACAATGAATTTACTTTGAAAAAAGAATAAAATATAAAGGTTTTAATAGGGTAAATAATATTATTAATAATGAGATAATATGGTGACAGTTATTGAGCACTTTTATGTATAAGTCATTGTGATTTAAATACATTAACTTATTTACCTACTACAGCCTACTGTTCTCTATCCTCAGATAGTAACTGGAGAAACTGGACCAGAAAGAAAGAGTAATTTGCTTAAGGTCACACAGGTAATAAAGGGGTGGGATGCTTGGAATTCTCTCCACCCAGATCTTACTTCTTTTAGGTCTCACATCAAATGTTATAATCCTCTGTTGTAGACATCTTTTATTATAAGTCCCTGGTTTATTTTCCTCAAAGTACTTATCACTAATGCTGCTATTTTCTCCCTAATTTGTATACTGCCAACTTCCTTCACTGTAATGTAACCTCTGTGAAGGCATGGACCTTATCTTATATGCTTATCACTATATCCTCAGCACGTTGAGCAGTATCTACTGATTGTCTGGTGATCCATAAAGATCTTGTTCAAAGAAAGAATGCATAGGATAAAGGGCATGGTGTCTTCCCTCAAAGACTTGAGAGCCTAGTCAATTCTAAGATATGCACAGAAGTTGAATTTGGTAAATGGTGTTTTTGAGAATCCCTAAGAATTATAGTTCTATGAAGCAAAGAGGAGACAGAGTTCATACCCACCTGTGGGTGCTTAGCAAAGGGCCCAGGCAGAGGCCATGATTAAGTGGCACCCTGGACATATAAATCCTTGAAAGAATATGTTTAGCTTTATCCTAGTTATTTAGGCCCAGCCCTGGTGATTCAAGAAATGAAAGAGCGCCCCTTCAAAGAGGGAGCTAGGAAACCCCACAGCCTTGATAAAAACACATCAAATGAGATGCTAACGCCCCACATTGATCACACTCAGAAAGCCTGACTGAAGATGTTTATCCTAATCCTCCAATCCAGACACTTCCTGAGATATGGTCAGGAGGGCTAATTACTCCAATACATAAAAACAGAAATGCTCTCAACCCAAACAGCCAGAGAGATCTCCATTAGCAGCAACAGCAGTAAACCTTGATGCTTCATCCTTGGTGAAAGAATAAAGCAATGTCGGACCAGTGACAGCAACATCTATAAAATCCAAATTGGATTCCTCCCTTGAAAATGAGCCACAGACTTCATCTCTCCCCCGATTGCTGCATATTAACAAACATGTAAAAAAAAAAAAATCCAACCGGGAGAAGAGATTTTCCTTGCTTTATTAGACTTTAAAATCACCCTGGACTCAATCTGGCTCCAGAAGTGAATCCACAACTGCCACAAAGGGAATGGAAGGAAAAGCAAATGACGTATTTAAGTTTCTATATCAATCCATCAACTGAAGGATGAAAATAAGCATAAATGGATGCCTTCAAGCGGGAAAGTGAGACAAGGACTCACATCTCATAGCTTAATAGATACTAGGATAAGTTACTCCTGGGGCTGGAACCATGCCCAAGCTCAGGGTCTCTGATAAACCAAAGAGAACTGGACAATTGAGACACCACACTGGGCTGGATGTCTTTGTGGCATTTAAATCATTCATGTGGAAGCTAAATGAAAGAGGTTAGTCACTCATTAGTGACCCACCTCTCTACATCCATCTGCAGAGCAGTTCTTAGACTATTTTATTGATGGTCTGGTAGAGTGCTGATTGATAATAACACACAATGTAGAAAACAACATGCCTGGTTAATATTTAGAAAGTGAATGCCAAGGAATAAAGAATTGCAAGGTACTTAATTCAATTATTTTTTTTTCTGTTACCAGAAATATATGACACGGTTCTAGCCTTGAAAGCACGTACAATCTTTTAGTAAAGAAAAATATAGATGTGCAAAACTTAACAATCTCTTTAATCTTCTTAACAAAGAGATCCTTGATATTTCTGAGGAATGCATCCAGAGTGTTTCTCCAAATCAGGAATACGATGGGAGCACATAAAACTGCCCAATTTTCTTGAATGCAATGGAATAACTCTGACTTGCAGTATCTTAAATCCAAAGTTGCACAAAACTTGCATGGCACCACCATAAAATAAACCTATGATATTGTTGGTATACCAAAGTTTGGACTACAGGTTCTTATTTGTGTTCCTTAGTTCCCTATAATTTGAAGAAGAGTTTTTAAAAATCTAGATTCAATTATAAGGGCTGCCCTAAGCTCAAAAAGTTAATATGCACTTAGCTACCTTATACTTGTCCTTTATGGACAAATATTTTCACGAAAACAGTTTTATTCCAATACAGGTCTGATTTGTTTTTAATGAACACTTATTTTCCAGACTATACTCCTTCATCTCAAGGCACCTCTTAAGTCTAAGAAGAAACTCTTCAGGAGCAACATGAATTCAATTAAAAAATATTGAGCTTCTACTACCTTCCAGGTATTGTAGGGAATACACAGACAACACTTCTGCTCTTACAGAAATGTTGCTCCACTAGGGGAGAGCCAGTCCTTAACAAAGTAAATAAAGAAGTAGACATGAATTTCACACAGTGGTAAATGCTGACTGAGATACAGAATGCATGACATGTTAGAGAATGACCAGAAGGTTGTATTTATGAATGGTCAGAGAAGACTTTTCTAAGCAGTTGACATTAAGATCTGAATTACTAGGTGGATTGAGCCATCTTCAAAGGAAGGATAAGAGCATTTAAAGCTAAGAGAAGAGCAAGTGCAAAGACCAAAAGGAGGGACAGACTTTAGCCTCCCATACAAAAGAAAAGAAGTCCAGTGAGAGAAAGGGAAGAATGGCGAGAGAGTTAAGGATTTAAGCAGGGATTTAAAAAGGGGTCGTTCAGGGCTTCAATCAGAATAAGGGGGATAGTTTATACTTTTAAGTGAGAGGAGAACATATTGGAGATTTTTACACAGGGAAATTACATGATCTGACTCATAATTTTTTTTTAATTGTTACTTAAATTTTTTTTCCCAGTGTTCCAAGATTCATTCCCCATTCCCCACACCCAGTGCTCCACGCATTAGGTGCCCCCAGTACCCACCACCAGGCTCTCCCATCCCCCTACCCCCCTCCCTCCAAGTCCCTCAGTTTGTTTCTGTGTCCAAAGTCTCTGTTGTTTCATTTCTCTCCCTGGATTACCCTACTTCCCATTTACTTTCCTTCTCATAATTTTTAAGAATCACTTCGGTTTCTATGTTGCGAATTCATGTCATGGGGGCAAATGTAGAAGGCAGCATTGCAAAGGTCCAGGAAAGAAATAATGAAGGCTTGGACTAGGGTGAAGATGGCAAAGTTGGTGATAAGGAGTCATATGCAGGATATGCCCCAGAGGTAGAATACAGACATTACTGGTGACTTCACATTACTTAACACAATTTTAAAAATATTAAATGTTAAGTGAAATTTTACATGTGATAAAGGTTTAACTTTTAGAAATTTATCTAAATTGCACTAGTCTAGAGAAATGTGTATATGATCAACAATATTCCTCGGTTTCAAGTTAAAAATAAATTGGGAAACCAAATGGGGATTTTTTAGATATTCCCCCAAAATGAAGTACTTTGATAAATCATGGGTAAAATATTATGCAGTTATTATTACTGGTGGTATGAGTTTACATTTATTAATATCAAAATATATCAGTGGCATATTGGCGGTGAAAAAGTAGGTTAAATCACAGTATATGTACTGTTAAAAAGAAAAGAAAATTGAATGTATACACACAGAACAATGTGGAAAGAAATACACAAAACTATTTCTTACTGACTTTTTTAATGAGTGTGTGTCATATGTCAATATATTGTCAATATATTGTCATTGGGGGAGAATGGGTATCCAGTACCTGCCAGTGGCTTTGTTTAAACTATTTGTGTAGACTTTTGATTATCTAGGTGCCAGTTCTCTTAGTTTTCTCTTAGTCTGTTAAGCAGTTAGTAATTTGTCAACTTATACCAATGCCTTTAAGAGCATGCTTTAAAAACAGAAGTACCAACAAAACACCATCTGACAAGATGCCTTAATGATATTTATTGGTGAAAAAATGAGCACTGAATTTTTATTTCATCAGTGTGACACATCTATGTTTTCATCAAGGACTTTCCATGAAATAGGGGCACCAAGGATTATCATCTGTGGACACTGGGACTTCTGTCCAGTGGCCTACACCATAACTTTTCTTTACTGACATTGTCAGATTACACTAAAGCCATCCTGTCCACAAACCTTTATACTGTTTAATACTTTGCTACTCAACCTTATACAGAAATAGAATATTATAAATTCTAATTATTTAGATTGCAAGATTAAATTATTCCTGATACTTCACAAAGTCCTTGTGGTAATTATCCCCAAACTAAAAACAAATTATTTTCTGAGATCCTTTAATTTATTCATTAATATAACTTTTTCTCTTTCTTTCCTCTCATTTTACCCCTCTTTCCTTTCTGGCTTCTTTTTTCTTTCCTTTCTCATTAATTATTCAATCACTTATTTACTTATTCACTTGATAAAGAGTTACTGAGTGTTACAATCTACCAGACATTGCCTGATGCTGATGGTTACAAAATGAGTATGACAGAAAATTTTTCCTCAAGGAGCCTAGAGCCTATCAAATGCAAAAGCCAGAAAAATAAAGCTATAAATACAGCTATGATGATGGTGTGATTTTTAATATTGATAATGTTGATGTTTGAAAGATAAAACAGGAAATATTTTAAAAAATTAAACAGAGTAGAATTTCCTCTTTGTGGGACTACCTCCTAGGTCTTTAGAACTATGGTCAGTATGCTCTGGGTTAAGGGAATTTGGTTCAAACATTTGAGTTCTCTTTGGATGGGACCTACATAAAATCTGGAAAGCTGAATGGGCATCACCAAGGCAGAGGTATGGCCTAGACCAGAGGCAGGAGAGAGAGGAAGCATTCAGATGGAACAGCATTTCAAAAAAGGCAGAGTACAAACAAATAGCCTGGCACCCTCAAAGGTTGCTTACATCTGAAACATACTTAAAATAAAAAAATTGGTGTGATAAAACTAGAGAGGGTATTAGAAGTTGTTCCCAAGAATAGACAGGGCTTCTCAGGACCTTAGTCTCAGTCTCAGATTCAGACAAGGGGACACTGCCCAGGGCTCCAACCTTTCAGAACTTCTTCTCTGGCTGTCCTAGGGTCATACTCCTCTCCATGGAGTGAGACATTGATAGGACCTAAGGAGTACCATGACCACACAAGAGCCCATAATACACCACTGCCACACCCCAAAACCACAAGTACCTAAAGTCCTGAGATTTCCTTTCAAGTGGTCCCAAATCCTTGTTTCAGGATGCATGTGTGCTGGTCCTAAGAGGGGTCCAAGAAGCAGATGTTTGCAGGAAAGTGGGCTGCATGGGATCAGTGTGGATGAAACATAGAGATGTGTTTGGGTTAACATATAAACATGTGGGACCCCTAGCTGTAAAAGATGAAATAGGAGTTGAAAAAGAAGGGGCAGGTTGTTTCTGGACACAAGAGATGTTGTCAGAGGCCAGTTGTAGAAGGGGCCCATTTTATGGGTGTAGAATTCTCAGAAGTCTATGACTGGAAAATTTGAACCTGGCTTTAGAGGTTATTATGAATGTATGTCCATCAAGGAAGGAAGATGGATTCAATGGTGTGCTAGAACCAGCTTACAAAGTCTCAGGAGTGGCAACTGCTGTCATTTTTTTTTCCAAGCCCCATGTTTAGTGATGTCATGTTGATTCCTTGAAATTGGCCACAGTGGGAATATTTACACAATTGAAATCAGCAAATGCTACAAATCATCATCCCCATGATTTCCCCACCCCTTTTCGAGACCTGATTCTTAAACATTTACTCTCATAACACTGCACTAAATATACTTTATTTAATGGCTTATGAGTTTCACATAAATTTTTTATACTTTAGACATATGGTATGTAGATCTCTATACTCTGAGAATGTTTGGGGTAAGATTGCCTAGGGTTAAGGCTGGGTTGTTGCATAGCTGCTTAAACTCACTGGGAAATATATGATTAGCTCTGGTGAAAATTCTGTCCTGATATTATTTGTTGACTACAAGTCTATGGTAAGACTCACCCTCCATTTCTTCTATTCCTGTAACTTAACCATTTGGATTATTGGAAGGTTGTCAGGATATATGATATTGAAAGAGAAAATAATCAGATATCATTTTTTATGGGTTTAGATCCCTCCTCCTTTTGAGACATGAAAAGAAGTTCCCCTTTTGAGCTCTTTAAAACTCAGAGTAACAAATACCTGATTAGAAGATTTTAAGGGCTATGATACACCATGATAAGGAGCTTATTTTGTATGCGGTGCTTTCTGGAAGTCTTTATATAAATCTACACATCTCCAGTCCTGTGGTCTATGATTTAAATTTCTTTTATTTTTTAAATATTTTATTTATTTATTTGACAGAAAGAAACATAGCTAGAGAGAGAAAGCAAGCAGGAAAAGTGAAAGAGGGAGAAGCAGGCTTCCTGCCGAGCAGGGAGCCCGGTGCAGAGCCTGATCCTGGGACTCCAAGATCATGCCCTGAGCTGAAGGAAGAGGCTTAATAACTGAGCCACCCAGGTACCTGAGCTGTTTCTATTTTGAGTTCTAGTAACATTTTTTAAAGTAATATCTTGAAACTCAAAACTATTGAACCTGGGATAATCTGTCCATAGTTTGTTTTTCATATTTTGAAATGTATTTTTATAAATATCTAGGAAAGTAATTAAAAAGGAGAATTTTATTCCCTCAGTCCCAGAGGTTCTGCTTTAGCATGTATTGAGGTCCGGAAATCTGAATTTTTAACACATTTCTCAGTAGTTTTTGATTAGCATAGACAGTACTTTGAAAATAGAAACGATCAAAAGTATCTAATTAATATCAAATTATTAGAAGTCTTCTCAGTTATTTGGTGTCATAGAAATAACCTGACCCAGGGTTGCGTGGATGTCTCAGTTGGTTAAGCATCCAACTCTTCGTTTCAGCTCAGGTCATGATCTCAGCATGAAGTCTGCTTGGGATTCTCTCTTTCGCTTCCTTGACTCTCCCACTCTTCCCTCTCTATATCTCAAATAAACAAATAAAGCTTTTAAAAAAGAAATAAACTTTATCCATTCTTCTGTTGAAGGACATCTCATCTCCTTCCACAGTTTGGCTGTTGTGGATATTGCTTCTATGAACATTGGGATGCATGTACCCCTTCTTTTCCCTATGTCTAAGTATTTTATAAAGCTTGTCTTATAATTTCTGTATGAATTGTGTATGCTTATTTTATAGATGGGAAAAATAAGGCACAGAGAGACGTTTCAAGTTCATAGATATATCAAATGGCAGATCCAGTACTCATCCTTAGAGAGTTTGGCCCCAGACCCTATGCTCTTAAGCACTATGCCCTGATAAATAGAAAATTATAACATTAGTTGTAGACAGAGAGGGTCAATTACAGAGGAAGGAATTAGATGCCAGTATTTCCATGAGAAGATGTCCAATAACTACTTAGTCTTTTAGGGACTATGCCCTAGGGAATACATACATACATGCATGCATACATACCAACATATGTTTAAAAAGAATCTGTTCAGTTTAAGGAGTTCTTTATAGATCATGGATACTAACCCTTTATCTGGTATGTCATTTGAATATATCTTCCATTCTGTGGGTTGCCTCTTAGTTTTGCTGACTGGATAAAGAAGATGTGGTTCATATACACAATGGAATATTACTCAGTCATCAGAGAGGATGAATACCCACCATTTACATTGACATGGATGGAACTGGAGGGTATTATGCCAAGCGAAATAAGTCAAGCAGAGAAATACAATTATTATATGGTTTCACTCAGATGTGAAACATAAAGAGTAAGGAGGAGGAGCACAGGGGAAAGGATGGGAAAACTGAAAGGGAAATAATCAGAGAAGTTGATAAATCATGAGCGACTCTGGAATCCAAGAAATAAACTGAGGGTTATAGAAGTGAGGGGGTGAGGGGATGGGTTAATCAGGTGATGGGTATTAAGGAGGGCATGTTTGGTGATGAACGCTGAATGTTATATGCAACTAATGTTATATGCAACTGAATGTTATATGCAACTATATGCAACTAATGAATCATTGAACACTAATCAAAAACTAATGATATACTATATGCTGGCTAATTGAATAAAATTAAGTAAAATTAAAAACTGACCTAAATGAGTAAATTTTGGCCAACTCACACAGTGTAGTTCATAACACATGAAATAAGTTATGTTCCCCTAAATTCATATGTTAAAGGTCTAACTCCCAATGTGTCTATATTTGGAGACAAGACCTTTAAAGGAGGTAATAAAGGTTAAAGAATTGTTCCTTATAAAAAGAAGAAGCAATACCAGGAATATGTGCACAGAAAGAAAAGTCCATGTGAGGACACAGTGAGAAGGTAGCTGCTTGCAAGTCAGCAAGAAAAGTCTCACCAAAAACCTATCCTGCTGGCACCTTGACCTTGGGGTCTTCAAGCTCTAGAACTTAGAAAATAAATTTCTGTTGTTTAAACTATCCAGTCTGTGGTATTCTATATCATAGCCTGAGCAGACTACTACAACAGCTAAAATACTTTTAAAAGAAGTGGCAAGTGGCCTATAAAGTCAATATGATGTTTTTTAGTATGATGAAAATATTTCATTCAGAAGCTGGGTTCCATCACTATAAGAAGACCAGAGTTTAATTTCATCATGCTCTTCAAAGAAGACTCCAGATTGGCCAAACAAAGTGCTCTGACTCTGAAGGTTTTTATATGGACATTTTCAAAGATTGACTCACTGACTCCTTTTACTTTGCTTCCATGGTTGACCAATTTTTCTTCTGGTAGATCCATTCTTTATATTTTTAAATACAATTGACAGGGTTACAGTTTGGTTTTATTGACCAGAGACCCATTATATTTTTCTAAGTTGACTTAGCTTGTCTCTATTCAAATATATTCTATATAAGTTGCACAGTTCAATTTGCAGAGAAAGGTCTCATTTCTGTGTATGTACTGGGCAGTCAGGAGCTCAAGGTGAGGAGAGGGGCTACTATATACCTTCCAAAGTAAATTTTTCTCTAATCTGGGCTCCCATAATAGATCAAAGAAAGGACTTGGGAATTATGATATAGAAAACCCTCTTTCTACTGAATATTTTCTCAGTAGGCAGAAGAGTTGATTAAGAGGGAAACTTTACCTCATGACCACAATGAATAATTGAATGTTTATGCTAATTAAAATAGATGCACTGGTATCTGTAAGATGTGGCTCAACATCCTCTTCTGAATTCAGATTATTTTTCCCTAGTCACTTTTCAATTGTAAGTATCTATTATAAATAAGTTAGTTTTAAGTAAGCTATTTCTAAAAGCCCGAGGAAGTATATTTTTCACATTTCTTTTTATTTGCTATGGTAAAAAAGGAAAGCTCTGTCTCAGTCATTGTGATTATTAAGTCATTTCTCCACAGATTTCCAGGGACCCTCCACTAACTAATTTCCATTTTCAGTTGCTGATGACTATATTCATTCAACTAGAGTGATGGAGTTTCTTTTCATTGGTTTTAAAATAGGGTCTTTTATGGAAAGTTTCTGAATATCACTGTTGAAGGTGCAGTATGCCATTTGTTTTTGTTAAAAGTTTCATTCAGGTCATACATGACTGAAGAAGCCTGAATTGTGAATTCTCTCCTGAATTCTTTGGGTTTATTACCAGGGGAATGTAGTCTTCAAGTATCACATAGAGTGGAAGGAAATAATATTTATTAATAAAAAGTATCATCTCTCTATACACAACTCTTTGCACAAAGTACATTATAATATTATTCCCATTTTCCAGATGAATAAACTGAAAGCCAGGGCTTTCCATTTTAGCACTGAAAATCTTGCATCCTGTCAATCCTGGGCAAATTGGGACCGTTGGTCACCTTATCAAGTTCTATGCTTTTTCTACAATATCATATTGCTGGTTCATGCAATGGCTTTATCAATAGATTTGCTAAAATCAATAGATTTTAATAAATCTTAAAAAAGAGAGAGACTTAGACAAATGAGAGAGTTTTATTTGTTTGTTTCCTTACTCATTAAGTTGAGTCCTAGTAGAACCATAATCATCAGGTAACAAGTTTCTTTCTTTTTTTTTTTTTTTTTTTAAGATTTTATTTATTTGACAGAAAGAAACATAGCCATAGAGGGAACACGAGCAGGGGGAGTGAAGAGAGGGAGAAGCAGGCTTCCCGCCCTGCAGGGAGCTGGATGCGGGGCTCGATCCTGGGTCTCTGGGATGAAGACCTGAGCTGAATGCAGTTGCTTAACCAACTGAGCCAGCCAGGCGCCCCTTCCTTTTTTTTTTTTTTTAAGGTTTTATTTATTTATTTGACAGGGAAGACCATAGCTACAGTGGAACACAAGCAGGGGGGGTGAGAGAGGGAGAAGCAGGCTTCCCGTTGAGCAGGAGCCTGTGGTGGGGCTCCATCCCGGGTCCTTGGGATTATGACCTGAGCCTAAGGCAGTCGCTTAACCAACTGAGCCACCCAGGCACCCCAAGTTTCTTTATTACCATCCTTGTCTTGTTTCTTATGCTCCAAAATGACTGCATGAGCCTTCATATTCATATTTTTAAAAAGAGGTAAAAAGAAGAACAAAAGACCATCCTCCCTTTCAAAGTCACATCCATCAACTTCTACATATACCTTAATTGGCCAGGATTTAGTCACATTGTTACTTTTGGTTGCAAGGATGGAAAGAAGTATATTCTCTTATTAGGCATATTGCTACTCCTATAAAGTAGGCATATTGCTACTCTGCTATAAAAGTACTTTAACACAGATAAGGAGTAAATAAATATTTTGCATTAACTGGAAATTTCATTCAGTAGTTCCCAAAAATAGCATGATTCAATAATATTAAGATTCCTGAAGGTCAAATGTTCCAAAATTACCTAAAAGGTGTTCAGACACAGAAGATCTTAAAGCCAGGAGAGAGGTACAATATAGCAGCAATCTTCAAAACAGATGAAAATTAACATGTTGAGAAATGATCTTCCCTTATATGTGATATTGTATAAGCCCACCCATCATCAAATACCTCTTAAATCTCTCAGAAGTTGATACAATTCTAGGAAAAGGGTACAGGAGACCCAGCTGGGCTGAAATTCATTTTATTCCATCACAACCAACTGGGGTGGACAGATTAATTTCAATTTAAGAATAAAGG
Organism: Spilogale gracilis; assembly: GCA_004023965.1. Classification (NCBI taxonomy): domain Eukaryota; kingdom Metazoa; phylum Chordata; class Mammalia; order Carnivora; family Mephitidae; genus Spilogale; species Spilogale gracilis. The sequence continues at coordinate 144,068 of PITA01002911.1, forward strand.
TAAATTTCTTTCTCATCTAGGATTGTAGACCAAGATTTGTAAAAATTACAGGTATAAGTGAAAGGAGGGATGCACCATAACATGTCAGTATTAAGGTTGTGTGTAGAGCCAGATAAATATTTAAGAAGTAAATGGGAACTAGGGTAATCTAGGGAGGGAAACGAAACAACAGAGACTTTGGACACAGAAACAAACTGAGGGACTTGGAGGGAGGGGGGTGGAGGGATGGGAAAGCCTGGTGGTGGGTACTGGGGACACCTAAAGCGTGGAACACTGGGTGTGGGGAATGGGGAATGAATCTTGGGACACTGGAAAAAAAATTTAGTAACAATAAAAAATAATAATAATAATAATAAAAAAAGAAACCCTTTGATGATGTTTGATTATATTCTAGCCTCTTCAGACCCCAGCAGTGTTACCTTAAGTACTTTAGCATATAAATAAGCACTTTTATTATGAATTAGAATGCATACCTTTGAGTTCAACTATGTCAATTGAGTAGTTGAATTGTATTGTTGGAGCTGCCATGACAAAGAACCACAGATGGGGTGGCTTAAACAACAGAAATTCATTTTCTCACAGTTCTGGAGACAAAAGTTTGAAATCAAGGTGTTGGCAAGTTGATGTTTTCTGAGGCCTTTCTGCTTAGTTTGTAGATGGCTATCTTTCCCCTGTGTGTTCCCATGATCTTTCCTCTGTGTACATCTGTGTTCTAATTTCTTCTTCTTATAAGAACATCAATTATATAGGATTAGGGACACTCTAATGACCTCATTGTAACTTAATAACTTCTTTAAAAACCCTATCTTCAAAGCTGGGCACATCCTGAAGTCTTGGGGGTTGGGCATTAATGTACAAATTTGAAAGGGAGCACAATTCAGTTCTTAACACCAACTTTGCTTTGCACTGAAACGATCCTGTGCTTATTGCACTATTGGATTGCCCTTTACGACCATGGAAAGCCCCAGAGTTATCTTTATCAGCCAGCATTATTGGTTGAGCACCTCTATGTGCCCTCTGTTAGGAGCTAAGGGTCATAAGACCCCAGCAACATGCAGAGCTTCTCATTAATTGAGGTTTCTGGATATTGAAATTCTACACAAGGCAATCTATTCTACCTGCTCTCATTGAAATTTATTCTTCTATAGACATAGGGAAGGACCCAAATACTTATTTATAAATGAGCCTAGTACTTAAACATTGCAAGTATGTAATAAATATACATGGTGTGAGTAAATGTAAGAACAAAATATCGCTGTTAAAATCCCTTGTAATTGAGTCTAGTTTATGATATTTAGTAGTTGTGTAACCCTGGTTGTTCACGTTACATCTTCTCTTTAAAATGAGGATAATCCTTATTTATAAAACTTTATTAAATAGCATGCTATACGACAAGAGCAATTTTTAATCTCTAATCATACTATACTGTAGCTATTTTTGGAAACTATATTAATATTAATTGTGTATTGTGATTTGTAGGGAAAAGAAACACACTCCATATTTCCATGCATGTTCATTTTACTCACTAAAGGCCCCCCAACACATCAGAGGCATCTGCACAGCTCTGTATGATATTACGGTCATTTTTCTTGGTGCGATTGTGAAGCAAAAGCATTATATTCCTTGAGAATCTATAGTGCTGGCCAACTTCTCTCTTTTGTCCAGTTGACTTAGGGAAAACTGGGTGAGGACTTTTCTAACTCTGCTTTCTATATTTCTACGTAATATACATACATTTTCAGGCTCCTGAAATATCAGAGGATTACTGCAGTAGTGGATAGGGAAAATGGCCGATATATGAAAAAGTATTAAAAAATGATGTGTGTAATGGATAATATAAAAACAAGAAACATGGATAGAGATAGGCAGAAACATTCCTGATACTCTTTAAGAATGCTAAGGTAAATGTGACTAGAGAAGAGTGAGAAATAGGGATGGTAAAGGGTGAGGTTAAAGAGGTAATAAGGAAGAAGAATATTTAGATAGGGACTGGTCAATCATTAGAGAGATTATGATTATGAGTGAGAAAAGAGGAAAGGGTGACATAAACAAACTCACATTTTAAGGGGTCAAGACTTTGGAAGAGAGCAAAACAAAAATAGACCAGGTAGTATCTCATTATTCAGGGTGAGAAAAGACAGGAACATGGACCAAAGTAGTAGCATTGGAAGTGGTAATAATAGATTGGATAGGCCCAATAAGATATGTTATGGCTTAGTTTTCAAATAAGGATTTTAATAGAATCTTAGTATAAAAAAATAAAGGCCGATAAAAGACACTGCTGGACCATGGGAAAGCTTGAATGGTGTGGACAGGGTTCTCCCTTGGAAGTAGGAGAAATCAAGACAATCTAAATGCTTATTTTCTCCTTCACTTCTGCATCTTATGTACTCCCATATGATTGTTACTTCTATTTCAATCGTTTCATTACCTAACTTCCTCCACAAGTAAATAGAGAATATCAGAGGCAGAAGCTATTTCTTTTTCTTCTCTAATCCTTTTAAAGCCCAGAAATTTGCTTTTAACAGAGTATGTGCTCAACAGAAGACATTAACTGAAGAGAATACCAAAAGTGGAATTAGAGAGAAAAAAAAAAGATTTCACATTGTTGCTTCTTGGTTCATTATAAAATATGATAGGATGCATTGTTTACTCTGCCTTGCATCCTTGCCTCTTCATGGTTATATTGAAACTGTTTTATGAACTATGGGTATTGACCTATATGGGTCCTTTAAAAATTAGACTAGTCGTTACTATCCATCTTTTTTCTTCAACTCATGGCTAAACCCTAAAGACTGTACCAAACAAAGAGCCTAGGAAACTTACATAATTCTATCGATCCTAGGAATGAATGCTGCTAAATATAGATAAATAAAAACAGACCCATTAGGTATTCCCAGCATCGTAGGGCACACTTTCAGTATTGAGTGATGTATCTTACTTTTTAGGATATATAATAGTACATATGACCAATAACTAATTTTTTCATAAATATTAGTGGTGCCAATTATGTACCAGAGACTGTGGTAGATATTAGGGTTATAGATACAAACAATCCAGATATTGGCCAAGTAAATTACAAGTGTTACATAAAGAGAAATGTAGAGGAGTCCAAAATGTGGTTCTGGCAACAAAAAGTGGTAAATTTGTAAAGTTCCTGGATCAACTTATGATGTAAGTATATAGCAGGAGTTCAAAAACTATAGCTTATGGCTCAGTTGTACATTTTTGTAGATAGATTTTTATTGCAACACATCTTTGTCTATTATTTAAAGTTTTTTCTATAGGTACTTTCCTGCCATAATGAACGGCAGGAAGTGTTGAATCACTGTGATAAAAACTGTAAAGATTCACAAGGCTGAAATATTACTGTGTAGGGCCTTAAGAAAATATTTTTTCATACATTAAAAGGATTATTCAGCATGACCAAGTGGGATTTATTCCTGACCTGCAAGGTTGGTTCAACATCTGCAAATCCAAAATGTGATATAATACATTAATAAAAGAAAGAACAAGAACTGTATGATCCTCTCAATAGATGCTGAAAAAGCATTTGACAAAGTACAGCATTCTTTCTTTATCAAAACTCTTCACAGTGTAAGGATAGAGGGTAAATACCTCAATATAATAAAAGCCATCTATGAAAGACCCACAGCAAATATCATTCTTAATGGGGAAAAACTGAGAGCTTTTCCCCTAAAGTCAGGAACACGGCAGGCTGTCCACTATCACCACTGTTATTCAATATAGAATTAGAAGTCCTAGCCTCAGCACCCAGACAACAAAAAGAAAGAAAAGGCATCCAGATCGTCAAAGAAGTCAAATTCTCACTCTTTGCAGATGATATGATACTTTATGTGGAAACCCGAAAGACTCCACTCCAAAACTGTTAGAACTCATACAGGAGTTCAGTAAAGTGTCAGGATATAAAATGAATGCACAGACATCAGTTACACTTCTATACACCAACAGCAAGACAGAAGAAAGAGAAATTAAGGAGTCAATCCCATTTACCATTGCACCCCAAACCATAAGATACCTAAGAATAAACCTAACCAAAGATGCCAAGAATCTGTACTCAGATAACTATAAAGTACTCATGAAAGAAATTGAGGAAGACACACAGAAATGGAAAAACATTCCATGCCCATGGATTGGAAGAACAAATATTGTGAAAATGTCTATGCTACCTAAAGCAATCTGCACATTTAATGCAATCCCTATCAAAATACCATCAATTTTTTTTCAAAGAAATGGAACAAACAATCCTAAAATTTATATGGAACCAGAAAAGACCCTGAATAGCCAGAGGAATGTTGAAAAAGAAAACCAAAGTTGGTGGCATCACAATTCCAGACTTCAAGCTCTATTACAAAGCTGTCATCGTCAAGATGGTATGATACTGGCACAAAAACAGACACATAGATCAGTGGAACAGAATAGAGAGCCCAGAAATAGTCCTTCTGCTCTATGGTCAACTAATCTTTGACAAAGCAGGTAAGAATATCCAGTGGAAAAAAGACAGTCTCTTCAACAAATGGTGTTGGGAAAATTGGACAGCCACACACAGAAGAATGAAAATGGACCATTTCCTTATACCGCACAAAAAAATAGACTCAAAATGGATGAAAGTCCTAAATGTGAGAAAGGAATCCATCAAAATCCTTGAGGAGGACACAGGCAGCAACCTCTTGGACCTCAGCCACAGGGACTTCTTCCTAGAAACATTGCCAAAGGCAAGGGAAGCAAGGGCAAAAATGAACTATTGGGACTTCATCAAGATAAAAGCTTTTGCACAGCAAAGGAAACAGTCAACAAAACCAAAAGACAATCAACAGAATGGGAGAAGATATTTGCAAATGACATATCAGATAAAGGGTTAGTATCCAAAATCTATAAAGAACTTATCAACACCCAAAGAACAAATAATCCAATCAAGAATGGACAGAAGACATAAACAAACATTTCTACAAAGAAGACATCCAAATGGCCAACAGACACATAAAAAGTGCTAAACATCACTGGGCATCAAGGAAACACATATCAAAACCACAGTAAGATACCACCTTACGCCAGTCAGAATGGCTAAAATTAACAAGTTAGGAAATGACAGATGTTGACAAGGATGCAGGGAATGGGAAACCCTCCTACACTGTTGGTGGAATGCAAGCTGGTGCAGCCAGTCTGGAAAACAGTATGGATATTCCTCAAAAAGTTAAAAATAGAACTGCCCTACAACCCAGCAATCACACTACTGGGTATTTATCTTAAAGATACAAATGTAGTGATCTGAAGGGGCACATGCACCCAAATGTTTATAGCAGCAATGTCCACAATAGCCAAAACTATGGAAAGAACCCAGAACTCGGATGTCCAGCAACAGAATTATATGTATAGGGGTGTGTGTGTGTGTGTGTGTGTGTGTGTGTGTGTGTGTGTGTGATGGAATACTATGTAGCCATCAAAAAGAATGAAATCCTGCCATTTACAATGACGTGGATGGAACTAGAGGGTATTATGCTGAACAAAATAAGTCAATCAGAGAAAGACAATTATCATAAGATCTCTCTGATATAAGGAATTTGCAAGGCAGGGTGGGGAATCATGGAAAAAATGAAAGAAGATGGGACTGGGGAGGGAGATAAACCATAAGAGACTCTTAATCTCAGGAAACAAACTGAGGGTTGCTGGGAGTGGTG